>JARQTH010000318.1:766930-965054 GCA_030142595.1 Trachelus iudaicus
CTCTCTCTCTCTCTCTCTCTCTCTCTCTCTCTCTCTCTCTCTCTCTCTCTCTCTCTCTCCCTCTCCCTCTCCCTCTCTCCCTCTCTCCTCACCCTCTCTTTCAGAAGAACCCCGAGAAATCAAGTTCGAGGAAAGCCTGGGGCGTTCGCGACCTGAGGAAACTATTAATCTAAAGCCGAGAAGTGATCGTATTACTGCACTTTGCCATTATGAACTCACGAACGAACCAAACCCACCCCTAAAGCAATCTCGAGTCATATACTAAATCGTATACGATTCGATTCAGAGTCTCTCCTGCACTTTTCATATGTTTTTGGATTTGATCCAGTTTAAATTTTGCCGTCCGTAGATGCTCCTATTTTCACTGTACTTTAATTGCCCATTTTTACGTAAATAACTATACACAGAACTCAAGGATCATTTTCTACGTCCTAGCTAGTCTCTACATGGGGCACCTTGCGCGGCCGTAAAACTGTATATTTTCCAGGTATCGCGTCTATTGAATAGAGCCCATGGTGCCGGTTACCCAAGCAGCTGGTAGATTTTCGGCACCCGTGAAAGAAATCCATTCACGCAAGTCCATGTAAGCCGTACATGGGGACAAGACTCTCCCAACTAAAAAGCAGATATTATTCCTCTTTTCTTTCTTCGTTCTTTTTCCCCCTGACTCAGTCTCTCTCTCTCTCTCTCTCTCTCTCTCTCTCTCTCTCTCTCTCTCTCGCTCTCGCTCTCGCTCTCTCGCTCTCTTGCCAAAAGACTTTCGCTACGTCCACGTTTAAATGGATTCTTCCGGCTGGACGAACTTTTCCCGTGCACGAAAATCCAGCGCCAGATTATACACAGTACCTGGACTGGCCCCTCGTATTGTGGAGTCTCGCGCTAACGCCTTCGCGGTTCTTTTACAATAGTTGGCAAGTTTTTCACGGATGGCAAAAACCTCTCTTTCTAACCTAACCTATAGTCAATGACGTGGATATATTAACGGCTAAGCTCCACGGGCATTTCCGTCCTAGTTACGTAAAAGAATATTACAAAGGCAGGTTATGCCTCTGGTCACCGTACTAAAAGATTCGAAAGGGAATGGCAGCACCGCCTTTGCTAAAACCCACCATTTACCCACGGCTATCGTACCCTACCGTAAAATCCGTGAGAGCATAATAATAAAGTTGGAATTGTATGGTTTTCGCAAAAACCAAGCAGTACCAGTCGGCGCTATACGTTTTTTGCCCCTCTACTTTTCGTCTCTTTGTTTTCTATGTAAATTCACTATTCACCGAGTCGAATCATTACGCTCGGTCTGAATAATGTTCTTCCAAATACTCCACAGAAATTGAAATTTCTATTTCTTTAGATTCGATCGCTACAATGACTCATTAGGGTTATACGCGCCTCGAAGATACGTATCTCATGTGCGCATGCGCACTGGTATTTATGATCTCTTAAAATATAGCTATTTACATGCGTTCTCGATTAGTCCCCGTCAAAATCAATGCATCGTGATTGCTTTGCTGCCAGCGCCAATAGTAACCAACATAGTCATTCTAACTATACGCAGGTATCATACTTACCATATGAACGAAGAATGATCTCCGTTACTCATAAGAAAGGTTGAAGCGCTCATTATCTGGGATTAATAGTTGGACAGCTACTATCTGAAATACCTTGATTATAGGGCATTTGTTACGTACGTTGGGAAGAAGCTGTGCTAACTGCTTTAGAATACGATATTCCCGTGAAATAGTCGATTTTCGAAGATTCAAGCTGTGTACGCGAATCATCTTGAAACCACTCGGCGATATTAATATCTGGTTTTATCTTCATTCTCATTCACTGTTTATTTAATAATTTTTTTATTCTTATAGTTTTTTTTTTAATAACTGTCTTCTCTGGTTAAGGATCCTGCTTGTTATGGAACTGTACCATCCAATATGAATCTATCGTAATCGGATTGAAAGGAAACCTAATTTCTTTCGTGTGAGAAGGATTCTTGGTATCACACGCAAACACGATATCTCCTCGTACGAGATATATCAAGTTGGTTCTCCGTTAAGCTGCTTTTTGTACCGTCTATCCCTTCGAGAGTCATTTTTATTATAGAATAGGAAATACGTATCGTTCTGTATATGTATGTATATATGTATATTCTATATGATGCTCTTGAGGATTCCTCGAATTCTTCGCGAATTGCTGTAACCCAAGATGACGTCCTGCCAACCAATTTTGCCAAGATGTTCCTTCAATCCGTACACGTAATAATTCACTTCTTTCTGGATTCTTTCAAATGAGTCCCACAAGACGCTAATCTTCTTCTTCGCTTTCTTATTTTTTTTTTCCCCCTCTATCTCCGAGGCTCGTATCTCTCTCGATTTTTCTTTACCTTCTCGAAGGAGCTTCTCGTCTTTTCGAAATTCGTTAAGTCTTAAAGGTATAACGGGGCATCTTCCACCCTGAGAGCCGTCGTGGTTCTCTGGTTCAACATCATAATAACTCCGATATGAATATAAATGTATGTAAATGTATACTCGCCATCAGTGAGTTTCCCCCTTCTGCCTTTCGTATTATTCCAATATAACGAAGTCGGTCCTCTTAATTGGATGTTTGATTCTTAATGCGCATCACCCGTCGTGAGTGGTGGGTGGGTGGGTACTGGTACCGGGCTGTGAGGTCGGAGTCCGAGGAAGGGAGGCGGGTGGCAAAGGCTAAAAAAAAAATAAGCACGCTACGAAAAGCCAGGAGTTACGGGAGGAACTACTGTCCTTTTTGTCAATTTGAAATTTACGATCGCATATATAATACATACGTCTTATGGATATATCTGTTAAATCTTATTCGCGGTATTATCAGCGCTTCGTTATGCGAACTGGTCTCGCGATATGATTAATTTAAGTACGTCGGATAAATGCGAGGCAGCTCTAACGATCGCATAGCTTGATTACGTTCTGCTGAATTAACGAGCAATTAAGTCATTCCAGACTCCAGGAATTGCACTGAGACAGAATGACTCGTTGTATCGGACGCGTTATAAATATTCGGATTTACATAAATGCCATTGCCCTTTTAAATAGAATCTGCTTTATCGATTGCGATCTATGTAAATTTTATGGCAAAGTTTTAGTAGCTATATGTATAATCTCATTGTCCTTTTATAAACCCACTGATATTGCGTGTCTATCGTAAATATTCTTACCTATGAAATGTATATATATATATATTCACTTTTTATACATAGGGAAACTAGATGACTTTCCGTGGCCACGCTATATTTTCCTTCCAGTCAAAATTTAACGTGCCTTCCCTGAAAGCCCAAGAACAACGCGCCTAAACAAACCTCGTCTAATTCTTTGGCTCGAAAGAAAAACTGATATTTCGCGATACACGCTCCAAGCTTTTCACATGGGATTTCCGCCTTCTGTGTGTATACGCAATGCCGCCATGCTCTTCTCACCACGACCACATGATCGGACAAAGAACTTTCTTGTGTTCCGTTCACGACTCTTTCCTCGACTTCCACGGCGCACAAGCTACTCACTGTATGACGTAGTTTCGTATCGCAACGTCGGACAATTCAGAAAACTAAAGCCATATACCTTTAATGACATTATTGATTTTGAGCGTTGACGCTGTTTTGGCATTTTTTTAAAAAACGTCTTTTTAGGAAATTTTTCGTATTTTTTTTGAAACTTTTTTTTAAATTAATTCGTTTTTTGTATAAGTTAGTGAATCTTGCTTACGTTTGATGGAAAAAAATTAATGAAGGAAACTGTGCTAATATCTCAGATGGACTGAATTTTTGTATCTCCGGGTATAGCCCTACAGGACAGGATGTCGCACTGGTAAAGCGTCCGGCGATGTCATAACTAATGCACGTTATAATTACCGGACTCCATTCACTCGCGCTCTTCTAATTTAACGAGCTTCTTTTCCCCTCTCACTTTGTCGACGGCTAAGACGGCGCTCGAGCGTCCAGACGCTTTTGAATAAAACACGCCTGTGGATATGACAGGTTTTGCTCTCTTCTTGTGAATAAAGGGAGAGGAAGGAAGGGAGAGAAATGAAAGAAAAAGAGGAACGGGTTGATCTATATATGAGATATATACATCATATATGTATATCTCATATTTACCTTAGATTCGTTGCGTTGAAGAATGTCCACACATAGTTCCCCTTCACCTTAAAAATAATACATGTATGTCGCCTGTAAAAAGAAATTTTTATAATATTAACTTAGAACTCAATAACGTTTAACTTATTCACATTGTACACAATTTAAATTTAGAAACTATAAAAAAAAGGTAATACAATATGACTGTAATATTTTGATAGATTAATGAATATCTAAAGAGGGTCTAAACCTGACCAGAACGTTGCAAGCTAGTTCTATTCTTTTTTTCTGCGCTGAAAACTTGGACAAGAATTCCTCATCAAATTTATACTAAACGAACCGACACTTCTATCACTAAAAGTAATTATAAAAGTGTGTTTATTGAATTTTCATTGGAATTTCGAAAACAAGAATTGCCTATAATTTTTGGGTTACGCGTCCTATCCTCGCTGACTCGAACGGAGTATCGAATGCGATCGAGAATTGTTCATCTTCAGTAAAGTTGAAAATCTCGAGAGACGCCAAAACCTGAAAATCTTTGCTTAACCGTATCCCATTCGTGTATACCAACTGAAATTACCAAGCGATTTGCCTCTTCCGCAGTGGCTGAGCTTTGAATACATAGCAACCGAGCGACTGTAGCAACGTAAACGAGTAACAAGGCAGTCCGGAATGTTTCTACGTGAAAACCTGAATTGAAAAGGTAGGCTCGGAGGGACGAAGGTAGGGTCTTGATATATTTATTTGGACGATGTCCTTGTGTACCCAATAATAAGCGTCCTGATCCTCGACCACGTGACGTCACAGTTTCATTTTCAAAGATATATATTAATTATACATCACCCAAGTACCTCGATATAGATGCATACCTCTACAGATATACTCTCCTACATTAATCTCCTATCCGCCTATGTGAAATAAAACTGCACAGTACACGCCGAAAGAGCGCATGTACTGCAAAATTGCTAAAAAGAGAAACTAAAAAAACCAAGGTACATAATTGAACACGATTATGTCCTCAGTAAATTACTACCATTCACTCCCTATAAGGTAATCCCACATCCATTTTATCGCCAACAATTACGGCTTGAGAATTAATCCTATAAGTAAATTCACGCTCGGGCATTGTTGTCTCGGAGCACGTGCTCCCAATGAACTCTTACGTACTACGTCATAAGGGTTCCATTATTTCCTGAATCTCCGTATTTGCACTGTTTCACAAACTCTCTGAGCGCTCTGCTATTTTCGCACGCTATAATAATTGGGCGTGTAATGATCAATTATGTCAGAGGGCAGTTTCCAGGAGATGCGGCACTCACAACCGCAGGCTGATGTATTTTTTTCTAAAAAAAAAAACTAAACCTTGAGACACGTGGCATCGAAGTTCTAACCTGATCTAACCTAGCGAAGCCATTTCTCAGCCCATCACAACTTCGAGTGTCTGCCATCCAAAATTTTTTTGGAAAATTCGGTGTGAATGCCGCCAAGTGACCCTGAAAGTACACGTTGCATATCGAATTTTTCTAGGTCCAGACTGGAAAGCACCAAATGTCCCCATAATTGCCAATACATAAGAAAAAAGGTCCTGGAAACCACTTCTCGATATATTCATACATACATATGTGTAAATCCTTAACCAAACCCTAGAGATAATAGTAAGTAGTACATAAATGGATAATAGTAAAATTAATTACATATAAAGAATTCACCACGTATACTGTCCGTACTCTGCATATGAATTCATGCTCTTACGAACGTCTACTCTACATATTCATACAGTAGGTAGAGAAATTTCTATATGCATATTGAACCTCTGTTCTCCTTGACGCATTAACAAGCTATCGAAGCGAATCGCTCGAGCGAATAATCTCACCCAGGACGTTTCGCCTAATCGTAAAGGGAAGTGAATAGGTGGCACCATACACGGCCGTACGCATGTGTGGAAATCTGTTGGTACTGTAATAAGTTACCTTCGTCGCAGCTTGGTTAAGCAATGGGGGGTTGTAGCGTAGCAGATCGGTACTGCGTGCGCATGCGTACCCACGCATGTATGTTCTCTACGTATGTGTGCACGTTATACGATGCCTCGTGCCAATGCGCCTGTATCGCGTACGTGAGTCGCGCGCGCGGCAATAAAAATGCAAAATATACGACGGGTTCTTTAACAACGCACGCACCACGCCACGCATCACCCTCGTAAAACCTGATGCCTGGGGGTCTGGACGCTTTTGGGGAACTTCTGTTGCATCGATATCTTCGCGCGAGTGCGTTATGAGCTCGGAGAATTAATTCGATTGCGGATATGAAAAAATTGTTTCTTTCAAGTAAAGTAAATAAAATTAATTTACCACACACTCTGCGCCTCTCGTGTCTCGTCCTCTACAGTGCATTCAATGAAAACTTTACTCTTATCGGCATGCCTTTTAATTACTCTGATAATGATTTACAATGAATTTGAAGTTTCTGATAAATATTTCGCTTTCTTCAAATTGACCCAAGGGAATGCAATAGCATTGTATTGCGCACGCTTTGTATGTTCTTAACAAATGAAGACTCCTGGGCGCGACGGGGATAAAGCAAATCGTACTTGGAGTTGCAATTCAGACAGCATACTTACATGGTATATTAGTATATTATTACGAAAGGACACGGTTTGCATTATTATACCGTTATTTTTTCCCGCCTCGTTTGGAAATGCGCCCGTTATCTAAATGTCATATCGCTTGCAGTATGACTCTGATGTAAATTGGAATGCTGCTATATACTATATATGTATAATATATATGTACGCCATTAATCCAACCTATTGTATCTGTGTGACGAGTATCAGTCAGGAAGACGAAAAGTTCAGTTGAGAATCTTTCATGATCTGTGCGGATCCTGTTACGTATTACGACGATCGACAGAAAACTTCCTTACCGGCGGCGCTTGGTATTGAGAATATTCTCGCGATACAATAGACTCCCTGTTTTCCCTTGGATTCGTGGCGCGATTCTTCGTCGAAGCCTGAAGCACAAACATCCTCGACGAGTAGTCTCGCGATCGCACGACAGCTGCACGTCGGCGGGAACAAACGCCGAAAGAATTAATATCCTTTAAAGTTTAACGCACGAATCGTCATCGATCTACACGGCTCGCGTCCTCCCATTGTTCGAGCGGCACGCGCCATTCTCATAAAGACTGTCTGTCTGACTGGCCGTCGGTCTGCCGACCACGCCAGAGACCCCGCACACTTGCAATCTGCATGTGAAATTGTCGTCACGTGTCCTTTTAATTTGTCTCTTTTCGTGAAGCGTTGATTAAGACAACGCCAAGAGTGTCAAATCAAACAAGCTGCGTCCGCGAAGATCAAAGCGTGTTCATAAACGAGGGTGTAGCTGCTTTTCGATTATGCTGCTGATTGCATAATTTCTATTAAGATCGGATCAATGGCGGATCAAAATTAAAATCCATACGATATTGGAACGTCTTTGCGCGTCAATTTATGCAACGTTGACGTCGTACAGACTCGCCTTTTACCCTTTAGGAGTTTTATCTCCGTGTAACTGCATTAAACACGGGCAGTGCAACGTGGCAGGTAGGTCCGTTGTGTGTCTTGGCTCTGGCGCCATTATATCAAGAGAATCGTTTCGCGCATGAAGTAGCATTAGAAGGAACGATTAACCTAAATACAAGACCCGACGTCCGAGAGGTAAATGATGCAACCTGTCATTATACACTTATTATACGAAGCAACGATTTCACTTTGCGGAAAGAAGAATTCTCTTTTCGTATGCGCATAGTAATTATTGTACAGAGCACAAGCAATATTGAATGTCAAAATGCAGTGATAATAATTTTTATGGAAATTTCCACTGGCGAAATTAATTTAATATTTTGCGTGTGGTACATTAATATAATTCGTACGAAAGTATATTTAAAGAAGGAAAATTAAAGCCGCGCCGACTCTCTAGAGGTAAAATACTTTTTCGCGTTAACGAGCCGGCCAGTTTTTCTCGTTTGTGTGTAAACCGTGAGAAAAATTCTCGGCCGCTAGTCCGCACGAGGAGCGCGACTATGGGGTGTGTACATACACATCGAGTCAGTGTGCATCGTAAGATAAGCACTTCAATCTCTTTTGGGCACTTAGGCCAAGAGCGTCGTGGAACGAGGTGCAAGGAATTAGCATTTTCGTGTTTGTATCTTGTTTCTGACAGCACGCGCGTGAACCCATAAAGTCCGGGAAGCTCTTGTGGACGCCGCGTATACGGCAAGAGAACGTAGGTGTAACCGGCACTCCCACGTATGAGACTGAATATTTTTAGCCTAGAAAAAACACGAGCCATATGTAAATACAAAATTTAGCCATTCGAAATAGCGGCAACTCTTCTTTCTATACGTGCAATGGCCGCGCGTATCGCCAAACATAGAACAATGATAGTGGTACGAATAAGTGTTACGAATATAATGAATAAACTATAGATCAATCTTAGCGGAGAAAAAAGTGAATGAAATTTTCATGAATTATTTTGAAAATCCGCGCACCATCTTTCCGAAGATGTTTAACATCGGCGTCACGACTCTCGTGCAATCTGTCTAACGGGGTAAGTAGTGATAATGAAATTCAATGTAATGGAAACGTCACTCGACCGAACGTTTGTAAACGTCAAATAATCTGTCGTGCGGTTATTATCTGGTATCGAGCTAAAACCAGTATGCGCTTAGCATGTTATGCTGAACTAAAGTAACAGTTGATTCGCATACTATTCAATAACCACTTGGCTATTGTTCAACATTGTCAATATGCGTACTGTATTACCTAATTACGTAACTTTAATAGGCCAACCCTTTCCTCGATAGATCCTATACAAGGAACATATGTATACATACAGCCGTATATTACGAATGTGTCATAATTATTTTTCGCTGTTATAATTTTTGGGGTATATTTTTAGATTATAATAATTGACGGGTTTAATGATAAATAAAGCATTTATTTTTAGTATATCCACCTTCGTGTATTCGGTCATTTTAATTTTACTGTCATATCATTTAGGACGGTGTCATGATTCCATTTAACTTTGTCGACTGTGGTGCTATTGCAGTGTATATATGTATATATATATATATATAGGTATATATATATATAGGTATCCGGGAAAATCACAAAGTTTCGTTATCATGGCGAAGGGCTGATGTCACATGTCAAACAGTCTACCGTTACAATAACCCGTAGTGACGTAACATCGATGCACTTAAACGCGTATCACTTACCCTCTCGAAGGAAGATGTCTAACGTCTCAATGTCTGGCTGCCATACCGCTTCTCCACTTCCCCATGGCCATTCGTACCTTAGCACCGGGTATCACTTTCACTGCTGAAATTTAAGACAAAGGAATGTCCTGATGGCACTTCTCAATATACAAAGACTATGAAAATATATTTGAATGAGAGATGCAAGAATCTTTTCAATGGTTCGCATCATTACGTGTTAACGCGAGATGAAAGTTGCTCGTACAGTCATTTCGAATATTTTGTGAAATTTTATGTTTCTCTTATGAAAATTTTTTAACCAGTCGTAACTTCATTACTGACGAAAATCAGACGATTGCAGGTTTCTTCCTCGTCATAAATCGTGATTCTTGAAAATAAGCTGTGTTATTAATGTCCGAGCCGTAAGATCGAATTGTTCTTATATAAGAATCATTAATTTTATTATTACATCAACGTCCGCAAATTCTTTGCACAGCTTTTCCTCCCGTTAATTCTTTCGGGTGTACAGTCTCTCTAGCCGTATACTGGCACCCCTGGCTCATTAAGACACTTGAAGCATTCTTAAGTAGGACTTTGCTCCCTGGCAACGGCTGCTAGGGAGGCTGACGGAATAGGGATGGCGAAGGAATCTGATAGCCGAGAGTCTAAAACATAATTAATCATACCGGAGCAGCATTGTTGTCGTGGAATATTTAAAATTTTTCAAAGACACCGTAATACATTCCACTTCAGAGAGACAATAAAATTGAAGTATCAACAATTTTATAACTACATTGCCCATTCACTGAATTAGCGAAAAATCTTCATTCTAAAAGTTACCCCAAGTGTGTTTTCTGGAAAAAAATGTATTATACAAAAAATACGATATTCCTTCTTTGGGGGGAAAAAAACTCATTTCCCCTCCTTTATTCGAATTTAACTTCGCCACCGTTCGCCAAGATCCTTAGCAATTCCTTGTTTCGTAGATTCTCCATGGCACCCGCGTATAATTCGCCAGTGTAGCCCGAGCCCATCCTTACCGTCGCCTCCCTCTACATATACATTCTGCCGAATGTTCTCCGAAACTCGTTCCTGGAAAGCAGAAAAAGAGTTTCTTCCCTTATCAACTGTGGAAGTTCGTTCTTTTTTTCTTCTCGTTCTGAGGATATACCGTGGTATTACTATACAGTACTTAGGTAAGAGCGGGAGTGTAAAGGGGAGTAGGTTAGTCGGAAAATGCGTCCCAAGTTAAGGGGGATGAGAGAGGGGCTGTTGGGGAAGCTGTTGAGAGGAAGAGAGCCAGACGATAGTTTAGCATAAATGAGGCAACTTTTCCAGGGGGGATGAAAAGAAGCCCCCGACGAGTTCCTTTGGGATTCGAAAGCCCTTGCCACCCTTCTTCCTGCATCCATACCACCACCTTCCTAACACCTATATCCCATACCTGAAGATCCCATGCTAACACCTAAAACCCATACCAGAAAATCCAGCCACCATTTCACGGAGCGACGCTCTCGAGTGTCTTGTAAAATTATTTCATCGTTTTTCCTAGAGTCTAGTGCTTTACGGTGCAGCATCTCCCTGGCGAGTATTTCCATAGATAATCCCTTGAAATTACGGCAGTATCGACCGCCACGTTATTAAGGATAATCGTCGGAACTGATAACAAGAAAGAAATGGTATGGCAATTCTATCCGTGGATCGATCAATCATTAGGAATCGATGAGTTGGCTGCTTTTTCGGATGAAAAATCGTCCTGCTATATATTACTGGACGATTTTTTTTTTACGTTTTGCATAGGCGTCAGGGTGGTCTTGCTTTAATTTTAATTTTTTTTTATCCTTCGTCCCGGAACTATCCGAGGATTCTGTGTATTTATCGTAAGTACGTAAGACGGTAGTAGTCAAACGATGAGATCTGTATTAGAATCCTGACGTCCCGTGGCGTTTACTTTCTAACAGCATCGGATCGTCTAAGCTCTGCTTAAATGGACCAGAAAATGTCTGAGATAATAGGTTATTAATACTGGCCTAACCGTCTACTAGATTAGTTACGCTTCGGGAATAATGTGAGGTCTATGCGCCGGCTCTGAGAAGTGTCCGTGAGATATTCTAACCTGTTCCAGCCCACGAGACCGCGACGTAGACTTGGATCCGGACCTATTTGCCGTATCTCCATGGTGTAGGACACGTCGTAGCTGATATCTGGGATACCAAGATAATACCCTGTTATTTAATGGCGTCCGGATTGACGCTCGTCCCCTATAGTCCTATTCTAAACACGGCTATGGTTTACACGTCTACGTCCCTGGCGGTCGTTCTGGGAAGTAAAAAAAATTTTTTTTGAGAAAAATTGAATGCAACGAAATAAAAGACCTTGATTAGAGAGAATCGAGTCTTCTTTCCTATGGCAATGCACATCCTGTCCAAGCGCGTCGGAATCGTACGGATAATTAATGGACTTCATGACTGACCATATAGTGGTATATCGATGTTTTATTTCATTTGAGATAATTAACAATGATGAACACGCGATATTTCCCATTGCATCGGATTGTGCAGTCTGACTTTCGATTTTTCATTTCGTATATGAGCGCACTTGAAATTCACTGCCGCCGTGTTTCATCGTGAATGTAATTGACGTTTGATTAATCGTGTCGGATGATAAAAAAAAATATGAGTGACTCTTTTTTTTCTTCTTCCATTAACTAGATACGTGGATATATACCTGGGAAATGTAATTTATAGAAATACATCACGAGGTTTCATTCCGATACGCCGCGAGAGCGTTCGAAGCGCCTAGAGCGACAAAACCAATAAACATTACATGGTATCCGTTTCATAAACATTTCCATCCCGATTAAATCGATTTAATCTATCATCGGCGGTAGATCGGCGCGTAAGAATATCTTGCGACGGATACTAATAAATCGTCCTCACTGATCGGTCTCTCTCTCTCTCTCTCTCTCCCCCCCTCCCCCTGCCTCCCTCTCCTCGCTCCCTCCTCCTTCCCTCCCTCTAAGAAACCCCCCCCCCCCTCCCCCCGTCCCACACACATACAGACGGCCATCTATAAGAGACGGCACATTGTTCATATTCCCCATAAGTCTCTCGGTCTTGTTTACCGAGCCTGTCCGTCAGTAGCTTGACGCGAAGCCTCCAAAGCTCTTTTCAAAATAATTGAAAACAATCATTGTCAGTAACATCTTATGTGAGGATTGTTTACATGAGATTCCATAAAATAGCAATCCTCCTGGAGATTTTTCTTTCGCCCGTCGCTATTCCCTTAGTCTATTATTTCTAGGTGCGTTTGATCACTGCCAGCTATAAACGAACAACGGATCGAATACGATAGTAGCATCACTGTTCTCTTCGTTTAAAAGGAAATAAAGGTAGAATAATAAAAAGAAAGTCAAATTCCTCTATCCAATTTTAGGGTCCGACATTTGCGTGGGAGTACCCACGCGTTTTGCCGTATAAGCACTTGCAGAATAGTACAGCAAGGATATCCCATTCACTTCCCATCCTCTTCTGCCGAAAAAGAAAAAAGAATGGAAAATCGTTGTCCACGAGAAACGTTTAATATCGCAGTGGAAATGCTTGTCGTGCTGGAGATAAAAAGGAAAATGAAATATGCAATATACCTGTCTCATATCTCAGAGGTCGTGCATTAGAAAGAGCGGCGGCGTTCGGGGTGACCCGGCTAGTCAGGAGGGGTGAAACAATTTTGTGCTGCATTTGGTGCATAATAAAAGGATAAACGCTACCGGGAGAGCAATGCACCCTCTTTCCACGGCAGCATTATTTGCAGAGGGCGCGGGCGAACGCGTACGGAAAGAAAATTAAACTTTTGACTACTTTCTTAAGGTGCAGCGTCACCACGACTTATCCGTAAGCGTGTATAGATGCCGTGCAAGAGACACTTGGGATACTTTGTTCAAAGTGTCCGTAACGTAACTCTCTGGAAACCAAACTTTCATCGGATACTTTCATTCTGTATCAAATAGCGGGCTATATTTTTCAGTCGAACAAATAAGGCACTTTATTTCGTTCGATTAGACCTTATTGGATTAGACGTTGTGAAGATGGACAAGGTCTTCAGGTAGAAGCATCCCAAGTGTCTCGACGAAGATCGTCTCTGTGCTTTATTATTACAAAACAGTGCAATTACTCGCGACGGCTGATTTTATTAATTTCGACTCCACAATATATCCCTCTTGAGTGGTTTTCTAAACCAGACCATTCGCCGCCATTCCCAGCACTATAGCACACCCCGGGAAACGGCCGGTTGCCACCCTGATGCTTAGCTCCCGCTAAGTCGATTGCCGGGCTCACTAAAATTTCTCCAGCGACACCACCCCATTCCCGACACCTTCGCCTTCCCTTTGGGCCAACCATTCAGGCCCTTTACCCTTGCACACAGGCGCACACAGACAACCATCCAGCTACCCCTTGTGTAATGATTTTCGAGATTCTAATCTTGCCAGAGGAGGAGACACGGTTCGTTTAGATCTCCCGGTTTGCCTTTAGCCTTTCGAAGGGGCTGCCTGCTGTTGCTACCTCTTCTTCCTCCTACCTCGTTTGTTATTTTCTTTCTTTTTTTTTTTTCTTTATTCTCGTCTCACTCGCTCCCTCGCTACATCACGCTAACATTTTTCTCCTCCTCGCGCTTCTCTGGAATTCACCTAGCCACGCCCAGCAGTTTTCATTAGGGTACTGCTGATGGAGGGCCTACCCTAGTGTTGCGTTTATCACTGCGATAAGAGCTATCGCCAGAGTCTCGAGTCCTAGCCTTTTTCAAAATCGACAATGGATTCGTCTTAACGAACTCGTAGGAATGATCCTGGAGAGGTATAGATGGGAGACGATTCGCGCTTGGTTAAGAAAGAGTCTCGGCGCATAAAATTTCGAGAGAGAAAAAATGACGCTAGGCAAGATCGATTTCCTGTTTCCTTTCTCGGCTAGGACTCGGCTTTGTCCTCGTAGCACGAAGGGAAAGCGATGGGAATGCATATAGAAACGATTGATCGTGTCGCGATCGAGCAACCAGTCACGATTACTATAGACACCGTAACTGCCCGACGAAGTCGGTGGGATCGTCGACGCCGACATCGCGGCTGACGCCTGGGTTCGACACTTCATAGTTAATTAGCCCTCGGTGAGAAATAGCAGTTTGTCTCTCGCTACGTAGATAATTTTCACGCCACGTGGCGCCTAATGAGCAACGCCGCTATGCCGTGCGCGCTTACATTTTTCCGCATCTCTGACTCAGCGACGGCACTCCCGCTGGCGGCTTCTTTTTTCTTCTTCGGCTCAAGGAAACGGGTGACCACGCGTCGCTTAATTTTGACGAATTGCCTTTCGTTTTCATTGGCTCCCTTATACTGGCAAACCTGCGGCTTTTCGCTGTGGATCTGCTTCGACTGGGGTGACGCTCGTATTATACATAATTGGGGTAAAAGAAGGAACGAAGTTTTGGAAAAAGTTTAAATTATTTAAATAATACAATATTGTTATCATGACTTTGCTACACCGTATCAGTAAAGTCTTGTTATTTCCCGAAGGATTTTCAAAATTTTTTTGTTTAGGTACGGAAAACCAACTTTTTAAAATGATATGATTATACTCGTACGAACGCTCGGAAAGAAGATACATGGACAGGACAGTTGAGAAGGGTTGTATATAACATTTCATTTGGCGTACTTTTAATGAGAAAGGTATACACTTCGTACAAAAGTGATATAAAAAAATCTTGTTAGCGTGATACTGCAGTACCTGCCAACCCGTAACTGACAGACGAAAGGCGTAACGATTCATATTTAGCCAAGAGTCCCGGGAGTCGTGCAGAAGGAAATCCTTCTCACCGGCGGATATGAAGCAGAGGTGAACAGCCGGATCAGTGGCGACCCTGTAAACCGTCGCGTGACATGCAATGACTCGATATAACAGGGAAGAGCGATTTGCAGGAGGCATCATGCAAAAGAGTATGGCCTAAACCGTATTCAACTATTTACGATAACTCCTCGAAATCCACATAGTAATATCCATCCAATAGCCTATAACCGGATTCAGATTACCAATCGCTATCCCGATGGAATGCTGTTCGAGAATATAGAAATTTTTCCGAAAATCCTTCGGTAACTTTTATCACACAAAAGTTGTACTAAAAACTGGATATTTACAGCCAGCTGTTTAGGGGGGAATTCGAGTATGATAATAAAAAAAAAAGATACACATTTTTTTGTGCCTGTTGTGTCTGTCTGTCAATTTTATGCATCTCACGTGTTATCAGAAATGCAAGCACCTCGTAAACTGGCTTATCAAAATCGATGGAATGTGTCCAGGTTACTCGAAAATATCTGTCCCATAAAGCCATAACCTGCTAAGATCATGTTATCCTAAGGTAAGCATATAGCGCTCCGTTTGGTACATGGTGTCACAATGGATTTGGGTCTTATACCTAAGATTACGTATGTATATAGGTATATAGTATATGTTTAATGTATATAATTGTTTGAGCATCTACACGGTGTCCAAGATACATGGATGGAGCTTAGTTTACTAAAATGTAGCTATATACTTATCATGTGGCTGAGTTTGGTGGTTTCACGTGTAACAAGTGAAGAGACTGGGAGATGCGTGAAATGTATTTCGAGACGCGCGAGATACCTGGTCAAGTCCATGGGACTCTAACCAGTTACCAGTTTATAACCAGAACGTCCAGAAGCGAGGAACTCGGATAAAAAGCAGCTGCCAAGCAGAAGATTCCGTGGAAGAAGATGAAGAATAAGAAGGGCCCAAGCGTGAAGGGCGTGCGTGTGAAATGACCGTGTCCATCTTGGGACGGTGAGAAATTTCGATCGGGCATAGAATGCTGTACACATATATGTATGTAACGGGAGATTTGCTACAGTTTAAACCGAGGCTATTTGAAAAGCGGTGTCCAATAACAAAATTACAAATTTTTTTCGCAATTTAGTACCGATGAGAAAAATTTGTATATTATAAAAATTTCTTTAACAATTTAACAATCTTTCATGCAATAACATCTGGTGATTGAAATAGAAGAAAAAAAATGCATTTAATAATCTAACGAATGCTCGAATACGTGTGTTTGGGTTAATGCAAGTTTGTAAAAATCCTCATGGTGGTAAGAAAATGTGCTTAGGTCCAGCCTGCTATTTATAATCCCGGATACTTCGGTTCGTCCTTTTCCTCGTAATACTCCTGCCTCCCCTGCCGCAGCACAGTGCCGTCAGGAAGAATGGAATATTCATTATAATTTAAAGAATGGCAAAAGGGTGTACAATGTTGCGCGTGTGAAGCGGCCAGCTGGACGGTCCGGGTGCCCTGGGATATTCAGTGTAAACCCTTGATAAATTATGCTAGAAGCATTCCGGTGGCTCCTACCGGCGGTGCCGCCACTGTCGCTGACGCCATTGCTTCCGCCGCTTCCCTGCCTTTGACCGAGAAACGTAGCGAAAGACGCCTTTCTGTACTATTCGACGATTCTTCCTTTCCCCTTGTGCTTAATTTCTATTTATTCCGCTTTCCATTTCCCTCTTTCTTCCTTTACTTCCGGTTACTCTTCAGACCCTTACGAGTCCCAAATAACGCCTCGTCTTTCGACTCCTGAAGCATGCTGCCGCAAGAAGCATTGATGCCAATCCTGTTCAGGATAGATTATACCTTTATGCGGTGAAAGATGTTTTGATCGTCTCTTGATCTCCACCCCAATTGCCACCCATTCAGACGTCCGGGGTAACTTAAGAAATGGTACCGGAAGTGGGGAGCGGTGTCGAATTTTGATCGATGGCAAGCGAAATATTGAATGAGCTTTTTGGGATACCTGGCGAGTGATCTTCTTTTTCAAAACAATAGAGGGCGATCCATTCAGTCGGATATGCCTTCCTTTCTATCTTTTCTTTTGCATTTTCGCATGGATGGATTTTTCCAAAGATCCTTACCAAGCAGAATCCTTGGACCTGAAAGGTTTTTCCTTCATTCTATCGACTGTCGTGATTTTTCTTTAATTTTGTCTTATCATAAACTCGTAGCGCCTGACCTTCCTCCTGTGATAAGATCCGTTCTATGGTAAAATATTCTTAAACGCGTCTCATGTATATGAGTTCATAAAGCCTTCGCTTATCATCCTGGAAAAACGTAATTCAAAAAACAAGCGGCTTTGGTGTACACACGTTCCTCGTAAAAATAAATAAACGCGCGAACCACGTGGGCATTTACTTGGTGAGTACCGTTGCGCGAATTGCATTTCGCTGTAATTGCATTTTTAATGGTCGCTCGACCACTGTCGAATTTGCTCCAACCAATCCGTTTTTACGATCTTTTTTTTCGTCTTTTTTCTTTGGTTCCCCTCTTGCTTCTTTTTCGCCAGGAGCTCGATCCGCCTCGTTGCTTCGGGCCTATTGAACTGTTTTTTTCTCTTCTAATAAGATTAACATCTCAAAATGAGTTTTCGTTAACTTCAATGCATTTCCTCTGAAATGAGAAATATACAAAAAAGAGAATAAACACAGCTCCGGATAATGCACTCGGCATAAACGTTTCAGTTGCTAAAAGTGACTCCCCTTGCGTTTCCCTTGTCTACGAATCAACAGGAAATGGCGAACTGGCTGCTGGGGTAGTTATTTAAATTTTCGCAAGAGCCATTTAGAGCACGCTCCGAGGTCTGTCGGGGCCGGATAATTTAAGTGTCGGGCTCACGGTTTTCGCCGCGGAAAATAAGAATGTGTCCCATTCGTCTTGAGGCATGTGCATGCAGAAAGGTGCAAAAGAAAACTGATTAAAAAGACAATGGATTTATAACGCGGTGCATTTTAATTCGTTGCCCCCCGGGGGGGTGGTGTCCGTACTATAGCCCGCCGAGGTAAGGTAGACGACACGTTTATTGGGCAATAAAACTTCTCTTCCCATTTTCGCGCACTTTACTCTACTTCAAGCCCCTCCACGAGTTTAAGCCACCAGCACCACTACCTGATCCTCGTCCAGTAACGTCACAAGCAACCACCTCACACATCGCACCTTTATGTGGAATGCACAAAATTTCGCTAATATTACGTGAACCCTCTCCACCCTGTGTCAGTGAGCTGTACCCCCTCGGCGTACCACCCACCCTTGTCCTCGCTCCCCTTATTTTATAGGATTAATACATAGTAACGGCTTTATGGCTTAATATTTCAGAAGATTAAAACTCGGATTAATCCGATGGTGCGCGCTGCGGCCATAGAATAACTGGAGCTTTTCGCTAGCTCCCAACGTGCCAACGATAAAAAACTACAATATTAATACTGGAAGTTATTTTTCTCATGAAACTACGATTTTCACTTGAAACTCCAGAAAGTCCTATCTGTCTGTACTATGATCAAGGGATTAAAAAATTTTTTTTATTGATTAGTACATACTAAGTCTCGAGGGGATAACTAAAGGATTATTTTCAATTTCGACGTCGCTGACACGATGGGATCCCATCGAGATCCGGTAGTCGCTAGTCTAATCAACTAATTCCAATATATAATTTAACGTTATTATTTTGACGGGAATGAATCGGGCCACCCAGCTTCCTAAAGACGGTTGGGCAATTCGCACGTGGGCGAGACGATGCGTAAAGACCCTTCCCCACCCCCACCCTTCATAAAACTGTTATTAGTACTAAACCACGTCTCCTTCTAATGGACGTAACTCGGGCCTCGCGCAGACACGAGCGCCCAAGTTTTTTTTACTCGCTCCAGCAATAATATAAATTTAAAACCTTTTACCTGCGCAATACTCGACCTTACAGTACAGCAAGCAGGACTTTGCGAACAATCGTTTAAACGAGCTGCCTGACTCGCCGTTCGAAACAAAGTTTTCTCGGATGCTTTAAAAAGTTTTGAGAGTCGGATATAGATGTAGATATGCCTCAACGTACTTTCTTGACTCGAAAGGAAGAGAAAAGGAAAGGAAAAAAAAATGTAAGAATATAACGGTCGTTCGTTACATCCCAGAGAACATCTTTCAATGGAATGGGACATGCTTATTCTTCTCTCAACATCCTTGGAAATTGTTACTCCTGGAGTCTGATTCAAAGTTGAGACATCAAGGCGATATTAATTGATCCTTGAGATGTATCTAAAAGCTTTGCTGTCAATTAAACGTATATACAGGTATATAGACGCATACTTATACTTTATAGTAAAATCATTGGGTACTCTGTAGCACGTGGTCTAGTATATTCCTTACAGTAGGAAATAATGAAACAATTCAAGAAAGTCTGTTTCTCTTTTATGACCCACTTATGCTGTATTCTGTTTTGCGAGTGTTGCGTATAGGTATACGTATATGCTGTACGTTCGTCTCAAGTCGACATTTGAATTTGATTTACATCGTAATTACGAACCGTATAATTGCTTACTTCGTGCACTTCGACTCTGCCCGGTCATTTAAACCGCACTGTCGTCTACCTAATCTACATTTAAAACGTGTTCCAGTCTGCGGAAGATGCTCAGCCTTACTCCAGCATTTACATGCTGTTTGTTTATACGAGCAGTCGAGTTATTTTCATTAAGCCTTACGTAAATAGTGCAGCTCGGAGTGCTCGGTGATAACGCTCCTGACGAAAGACACAGGGGTCCTAGAGAGAAACTGACGGAATTACGTAACTCGACGACCGCAGACGATCTTGAATGCTCTAACGAACCTTGAGCCTGGAACAGCATCAATTGTGAACAATATAAATGGACTCTTTCAATCATTTTAGAGTTAGAAAAATCCATGTTCTCTTTGCCCCTCCCCCCCCCCCCCCATGACATTTCATGGACAGTCGAGCATGGAGACCCGAAGGAAGGAAGGAAGAAGAGGAGAAAAAGGAAATTGGGTACAGCGCTAGGAAGGCTGAAGGGCAGCCAGTCAAGATAGGCCAGAGGGAAAAGAAATAATAATAATAAAGTTGATAAGAAAGACGGTATTATTTCAACTGTTTAAAGTCTGGAGTTAGCCCCAAGACTTAACGTGTCAGTCTCGATCAGGATTGGGGTTGTCGGATATACCCGGCACTTTTATATAGGATTCATCCCTTTTTCTTATTCCGCCTTCCTCTTTGTGCTTTCTCTTTTTTCTGTGTTCGGCCAAGCGAACGAATTCAATATAAGCGAATCTCTTGGATCAAAAGGGCAAACGTTAAGTAGCGCCGGATATCAGATTCGGCGTGTTTCCGTACGTGGGGTTCGTGTCTTATTTATTTTTTTTTTTTAGTCGATTATCACGAAACTGTGAAAAACGTCAGGACAGGTTGACGACGTCTTTTGGTTGGACGCTCCAGGACAACAGAAGTATCTAGCGTGGAAATTTTAACGCAAGTGGATGCGGAGAAAAAAGTTATTCTTTAATTATTCTCGGCTGATGGAGGTCACCAGTCAGGGTGTCACGAGGAGCAGGACGAGGAAGCCTCCTATTAGAAGAGAAATAACGGTGGTAGGGCTCTGTTTTATTTAGTTTCGCGAACTCACCGATTCTGCCCTCTCCAATTCTCTTATAGTCTACTTCACCCTCTGTCTCTCTTTCTCTTTCACATTCTATCCTACCGAAACTCCTGCTCCTTCTGGAGGACTCTTCGCGCCAAGGAGCCTCCGAGATAATGAGAAAATGCAGGAAACCCAGACTCTCGGCCTTCGTCTTAATCACGCCAATAGGAGCCGGATTCGTGAAATCATGAAGAGGATTTATACCTCCCTACCTCTATTTGCCCAGCTGAAATAAGGGTTAACGCGTCCCTGACGAAAGGTCAATTTGCCAAGGAACTTGATTACCAGAGGAATTCATGAGAAAAGTCAGAGGAGGGATGCCTGGAGCATCGTTGGTTTTGACGTTCGTCGAATTTACTTTATCCCTCGCGTACGTTTTCTGACTCGCTAAGGACAATCCGGGACGCACACGAGTATGTGGATGGAGTGAAATGAAATTTTGATGACAATTTTACCAAAACCCTTATTTCGTTAATTAGTAATTTCTTGAATTTCATTCCATTTAAGAATCAAGAAACACCCGTAAGTCAATACGATTCGCTATGGAGGAACAGATGATGATTTAAAATGTAGATATTACAGGGAAATCTATGGCAAATGTGTACTCTGACGAATGTCTCTAAAATATTAGGTGCAGCAGAACGCGAAGTAATACTCGCGACGCTCATAAAAGATGCACACCCTCAAAACATCTTCCGATTCATGCAGTCTTGCGCCGTGGAGCTCCTTTTTCACCCCTCTTGTCTTTCGATCCTTGCCGCCCCCTTGAGATCAAGTCAATGGCAAGAAAGAAGGAAAGAGGGATATAAGGGTAGCTTGGCGTGCAGGAATTGCGAAGAAAAACGATCGATAACTTCGCCTCCTAAGACAATTTCTTCGAGGGTTGACCAAAGGCGTGTTTTCTCGCTTCATCCCCCGTGGCACTGTCATGTGCTCTTTTTTTCCCCTATTTTTGGCCAGCCCTTACTTGCCTCTCAAGGGTGCCAGGGTGCGAGGGTGCGTTGGCCCCTTAGGGTCGGTTGTCTTAGGTTTCCCTAGTTCAGGAATTCAGAACCTGCCTCTTTCCCCTTTTCTATCCTTACGTCTTTCCTTTACTGTATTTCCTTCGTCCCTTCCGCTCTTCTCTCTCTCTCTCTCTCTCTCTCTCTCTCTCTCTCTCTCTCTCTCTCTCTTTATCTCTCACGCATCCCAGAAATCGAAAGTAATGAAACTGTTCCTTCGCAAGGTGGCCATCGTGGCTGACCAAGACCCTCCCGTCCTTATATTGCCTACGAGAGTAGAATTCTGGACACTTTCTTGCCCTCTAACCCTCAAACTTCGATGCATCTCCCATATCTGCTTCTAACCAGTAAATCCCTTATGGCGAGTATTTTCGTCATTTAGAATCATCGCGGTTCGAAATGTCTCTAAGAAATACATATCGTTGTCCAAATACTATATACATAAGGATTCTAGTATAATGCACTTTATTGGCTGAGACGCATTTAAGGGCTCGCATACCCCTGACATTTTCAAAAAATTAATTTTTTTACAGATTTTTATTTCTTATACTTTTAAGAATCTTCCAAAACAAAAATTTTACGAAAATTCCATTCCGTTACAAAGTTATAGCAATAAATGTGACCGGACATCGGCTTGGGACGGCTACCGGCTAACTGCCGCGCCCCTCTCGAAAGAAGATGCTAAACGTTCGAAATATGCCAGGATCAGTCAATTCAATCCACAAAAGAAACTAAAATTGACAAGAGATTGCAGAAAATCATTTAAAAAACACGAAGATACGAAAGGAAGAAGGTGTACGAAGCTGAAATGGGAGACTTGTTCATGTTGTACTTACCAGAAACTTTAAACGCGTTTTTCTCGAAACAACGTTTTTAGATAGTGTCAGCACGATAACTCAAGTCAGTTTTCAATATCTTTTAACTTTTTTTTAATCTTGATAATTATTTTCTTTGTAGTCTGACGAGATGTTTTTTTAATCTTTTGGTTGGATAATTTTTTATAAATTACTAAAAACTAATTTTTGTTTTAATTGCATTCTAAAGTTTGAAATACTGTAATTTCTTAATTTAAAAAAGAAATTCCATCAATTAGACTATAACTACTACATTCTTTTACCAGATTCTTTTTTTATTTCTGCAGATTGGATAATTTTTGGGGAAGTTATGATGTCGACAAGGAGGCGTCATGGTTTTCATCAGTAGCCCATTTATATCCATAAAACATAATGTTAATATTAGAAAAAAAAAATTTATTTTTTTCATATAACATTAATAATAATTTTTCAAATTTACTCGGTTTTCAGCGCGCGCAGGGGTATGTGGGCACTTAAGACATCAAACCATCGATCGTGTCTTATAGCTTCACCAGGAATTTCTATCATTTTTCCAATTAAATCAGTATCATTATTTCAAATAAAATGAAATAAAAAAATACGAATCCCATGCGAGTTCCAATAATAATAAAATAAAAATATACCTTCTTCTACGTCGACCTGCTTATTAACTTCCCATATCCTAGAATGGAGAATGTAGAGATGCTTCTCTTTATGCTTTAGTTTTATCACGTACCCGTAGCACAGGGCATTCCAGGCTGCAACTGTTGCTGCTCTCGTACGTGTTTTAAAAGTCTACCTTGTTACGGGGAATTGGTACTGGTCCTACATACGTTTCTAACTGCCATGGCGTTGGTGCCTACACTGTGCCTTCTTTTCTTCTTGTTTCTTCCTTCGCAATGAAAATAAATACGAATCTTCTCAAATAAGAATCGCAAGAAAAATGATTACCCGAATGATATCCCGAGTTATAAATAATTATAAATTACTACATCAACTAAATATATCTAATTTACTTTTAAACAATCCGTATGAATATACGATTACGGAAAGGACATCTTCTTACTATATAGTTTGAATTATATTTTTATCCACGTTCAGAAATGTTATATGTAATAGAAATATGGCGTGGATAACAGCCGTGTATTTGCCGGAAACTCAATTTTCTTTTTTGCGCATGAAACCGCTAACGTTTCCAATGCATCTTTTTCATTGATTCTTCCTTTACGGTCTATCGACTGGTGCTTTAGCATCTTCTTCGCTCGTTACTCTGTAAATTGAACGATTGCTTGGATTCAATTTCTCACGATTTTTCTTTTTGCTTTTGTTTCAGGTACGTGTGGTCGGATTTTTCAAGTTGAACTCTACACGGACAATATCGCAAAATCGTCGATAAGTAAGTGCATCTCTGCGCTATCTCAGCGATATTTTATCCTTTCGCGTATAAAATGCGAACTCAAGAGATTTTACAGAAATCAATGTTCAAGCATTAAAGTTCCGTAATGAGAAAGTCTCAAGTCTCGAGACAGTTGGCACGGTATACCGTGCTACACTCTATTTGACCTAGATGATAAGATAAAGAAAAGCATGGAAGCGAACCTCTCAATCCTTTTAATTAGGACAAAGGCAAAGGCAGTTTGTTAATACTGCCAAGATATTCTCAGCGCTACCTTATTTAGAAGTGACCCATTGTTTAATCATGGCTGTTCCTTCTTATTGTGCCAGTAATATCGAACAATAGAGAATAAGAAGCAAAGACAGGAGTAAAGTAAATGGAACAAGACAATTTTAAGAATCAACGAACGAGATGTAATTACTTTAATTGCTAATTAAATTATTACGCATTTAATTATAAAAAATTATATCAGCATTGAGTCAAAATTCATTTTCCTTGAATCGAATTGAGATTCAATGAAAAATACGTACACGTATATAATGTCTATTGGGGAAAGTTTATCTCAGCAATGAACCACGAGATTAGGGAAAATTCGATTATCAAATACGATGGCGGGGAATGCGTGACAGTAGCGGTGCCACGTAATCTCCAATTTGCGAGACTTTTTGCAATTACAAGTCCACAACGGTATAAAGAAGAAGAATTGAGTATATGGCGAAATCCTTTGGATTCAAAATGTTTTTCGTGGCTTCCTGGGTAAAATCAAAGCCACCAATCACGTTACTCTTATGTATTTATGTGATGCGCCATACATATGTATATACGTATATGCTAACCAAGCAACGAGCAGAAGAAAAAGTACGGCTGGGTTCAACATGACGAAAAAGCGAGTGAGATTAAGAGGCGCTCGTAGAAAGGGGACGTTTTCATTTTCTAGATTAAAACGGAATTTAATAAAGGCGACGTACGAGGATTTAATCGGCCACAATCTGGCTTGGCTTCGTGCTTGACGCAAAACCTGGTATAGATACTGTAACCTACGATGAACCAACTAGTAGAAAGCTGGAACGAATCATTTAGTCAGGAACCTCAGTTGCAATAAGAATAAGAGAGAGAGAGACTAGTCAACGATTTAATTTCCTTAATTGAGACATATGAGATTCACAAATTTTCTAATTACACCAGCAAGACTTAATTACTGTTTAATCTCGAGTGCGTCACGAATGTAGCTATAGCTACATGTATATGCGCGTACTGCAGTTTGCAGGACAAATGCATCTGACAAGAAAATTGATTCAACCAAATCGAATTCCCTTGTTCATCGGGAAAACTCTTATCTTCAATTACTTGGACGTTTTTACCAATATCTAGATTTTATTTTTTCTTACAACGCCGCGCTAATTGAAATTAACCAGGGGTCTGCCACGTTGGAGGAAAATTGGTACCCAGCGCAACGATTTAATTACCAAAATGCACTTGATTGGGAATTCCAAGGTTTGCTATTAATATTGTTTATTGCTATATCTGTCAGTTTCGTTACTATAGAATTGTCCCTAAAAACAATATATCGGCTGATTATCGAATACAAGGAGTTACTATAGAAAGTATATAGGTGAAGCGATGATAATGGAGGCTCTTGAAACGGACACGATGTTTCCGGTTATTCGCACTGTATTAATGGACAAAACGCTAAATGAATCGTGAAATTTCACTTTCTCCTGATACCCTCGGCAGATACGTCAAAATGGAATAAATTGCAAAAAATTGCAAAGCAGAAGCTTTGACTCGTTTAATGAAAAGTCCACAGAAACTACTGCAGGCTGCTGTCTCTTCCGAGTTATCTTCAACGAGCTCAGCCATCCTTTGCTTTGATTAACAAATTCGAGTGTATCTTTGTATAAGCACGAAGTTCTCCATTAATTGATATTCTCCTTTTTATCTAGGAAACGAGGGATGATATTAATCTAGCCATTAGAGGAGGAAACGAAAGTTCGTTTGGTTTCAATGAAATCCCAATAATTTAAAGCAATTGTTTCGAACGCGCATACTGGCTGTTCGAATTACGGGACGCTCGCGAAATTCCTGAAATTATTTCGCGCATATTCGCGTTACGAGGGACCGAGTGAATTTGCAAAATCGACATTGGCGAGTGCGGGCGGTGTAATTAAAAAATAAAAATTATTAAATTAGTTAATAAATGTAGGTCGTGCTTTTCAGTGTAATTTAATACTTTAATTGTATGTACCATAGGTATTCCGTTATGCGAAATTCGATTACTATCTCATTGCCAACTCGTTCGCTCTCTACTTACGTGATGCTCCGCTACCGGAGGACAAATCCTCCCGAAAGTCGTCCCGTCCGAATTCTCAAAAGCGTCACCGGAATGTTCCGTACTTCGAGACAAGAGATTCGAGCGGAAATCAGTTGTCTGGACCCGGTCCATGCGCACGGAGTGAATTTACTTGGCGTGCCAAACGGCTCTACCTCTTCCTATCGAAATGTCCCATTCTATCCTTATATATCTCCTCTTATCTCGTACGAAAATTTACCGTGGCGTTTGGCACGCTGCGTCAAATTTTCCGCATAGTTCGTTGACTCGTTTGAAAGGAGGCAAATTTTCAAGTTTGAACTTCCATACGAGCAGGAACGTTTCACATGCACATCTCGTACGGTGCAATGCATAAGGTATGAACCATTCTACAACATATGGTATCGCTATATACATACATACGTTGCTAGGTCCGATTATAAAGTTTTAGGGTATTTTCGTTGAATAATAGAAAATCATAGTACCACATTCTTTTTACTCGACTCTACACCTTCATTTTCCTTCGAAGTAATTGCATTTCTTTGACCAGATACTACCAGAGCTTAAATTGCTAGTTTTTATCCAGTCGAAAATCGTCCACGGTCTTAAAGCCACAATTCGAGAGGCGTTCAAACGAAAGAATAGCATTTTTCATAGTTGAGGCGACGTTGGACTTACGGGGAAAAGAAAAAGGATCCACGATTCAATGGCAGCGCCTTGTGTGTTACGCTTGTAAAATGGAAAAATGCTGAGTGACGTTACAAGCGTGTCTCCGGACCTTTCATTGGCGGAGGTATTAAACATACCTCGAATCTTTTCTTCGACATTGGAACGAGGACTAAAATAAAAATGACTCGATGGTAACTCCGGCGGGATGGAGATTAGGTATATGGGATGCAGACGGAACGGTGTTACATGCTAGCAATAATCCTGAGTGGGTCGTCGTTAAAATAGCGCTAAATTATGGATTTTGACGTTTTTACGATTCGGTTTCATGGTCACGAAGGGGAAGGCGAAAGAACTCTGCCAGACGTCTTCCTGTACCTAAGCATCACGGAGGAAATGCTTCCGAATTATTGCTTGGGGTTATCGCTTTACTTGGAAAGGGAATGTCACCCTTCACCGATATCACTGTATTTCCCATTTTTTACATTTTTTTTTTTGTTTTAAAACTTCAACACGATTGATCACGACTGCACAGCGTTGACTGATACGATTCTATGGGACGTAGAATTTTTAATGTTCTCCCATTGTCAAAATCTGTTATCTGCAGCAGTGGACTTTTGTAAAAATTTCACTGATCGATTATACATATCATTGTCGGCCGTACCGATCTTTTTGGCGATCTTGTATCAGGATCACTCGTTGAATATTCCAGCTACGAAGTAACTTATAAATTATTCTCAGTTTCATTCGTCATGATTTCATCGCAGCAACTGTCCCTTTCGACGTGGCTCTTCCTCGTGTCTTTTCACTTGACTCACAATTTCCTGGAATCTCCATGTTCAACAACGTTCACTACGTGGTCCCAACAGCGGAGATCCGGATAATAGTTTCTGAAGAGGGAGTTCTCGCAACAATTAGCTGCGGCGTGTCTTGGCCATCCGCCAAATGCACTTCGCGGACCTGCAGTCCTCTTTTTTCCAGTGTACAGTCGGGAAATTCTCGTGATGACGTAATACTTAGCTATTTTCGTAATACGCTGCCTCGCGAATAATTGCAGACATTGCGAAATTCTAGTATAATTAAATTACGTAAGAATCTATATATATATATATATATATCTTCATAGGCAAAAATATTTTCTTACTAGATAAGAATATCC
Source organism: Trachelus iudaicus (assembly GCA_030142595.1). Taxonomy (NCBI): domain Eukaryota; kingdom Metazoa; phylum Arthropoda; class Insecta; order Hymenoptera; family Cephidae; genus Trachelus; species Trachelus iudaicus. Next base: position 795,146 of record JARQTH010000318.1, read on the forward strand.
CGCTTCGATCGACTTTGACCAATAATAAGATCGAAGCTGCATAAAAGCATACATGCAATATGCAATTCTTGTATATGGCGAGAGTAACACTAAAATATTATTACATAGCTGGCATTCTCGCGAAGAGGCCAATTAGAACGTCGAATAAACATATTTCTTCTGCGCCATTTACCACGGGGAGGGTAGGAGGACTGGTGCTGCACTAATGGCGAAGCTTTATTAGCCGGGCAGGATACGCAAGCCGATGACTCGGACCTTCTGGTGTGGTTTGCTCCCGATCCCCGTCCGTTCAGGGGGCTCTCGTAACAGCCATTGGCCAGTATACATACACGTAGGGGCTCGAAAAGTCGATTTTGCGAGAAAATGTAATTAAGGCCACGCTCGTATTTAGGGATTACTGCGTTTCCGGATCGCGCGGAATGCTGTATTACTTCTTATTGCTTTGGTAGCCATAGAGCAACGTCAGTATTACACTCTGACGATATACCAAGCGTAGTAAAGGTCGAGTGATCCTGAAAGTACAGCAACCCGTGCATCCCTGCAGATCAACATAGGAACGTTATGAATTTTCTCTCCTCCCTTCCACAACTGTTAATAAATGTCTTAATTACACGCTGATACGCTCTACCTCGAGTAGCGCGTAGAAAGAATTTTCTGCAAAATTATTGCCGTGCAATTTCCACAGCTGTAAGAGAGGAGGCCAAAAAATATTCCTCGAAGGAAAAATGGAATGCAGTTGGACTTTGGACCGATGCACAAGTGCATCGAGTGTCTAGTCGAGTATTACTTACACTATCCAGTGCAAAACGTAATGGGGTTTCTTTACGACATAGTGCGTAATTAAAATTCTCGAAAATTACCCGGAGGCTGCTTGTAAGGCTCTGTACACAGGTAGGCTAATCATTGAACTCACCACTGGTATCGTCGGCGTAACTGACGTGATTGCGCTTAAGAATTATATTATAACGATACGCATGCTTCGGTTGCGATTATGGCTCACGGCTGAAATAGCTCCTTGAGGTATCTCGTCGTGGATCGTAAACTTTTCTTTAAGGTGAGTGCACACTGTGAAACGCCTCACAATGCTTTTACTATGTTCACCTTCGAATTCACGAAGCATAATAGGTGACTTTAATTCGATGGATTCCAAATCATCCCTCGTGCCTACCATCCCTCATCCCTTGTGGAATCAGGAGGTTGGCTAAGCTGAGAACTCATGGGACATGTACGCAATAACCGAACTAAGCTACCGCTATGTCTTAAACAGTTAATAAAGGCTGGAACGTTAAGTAGCATTAGTAGTTCATTGCTTATTCACCTAGTAGAATCTTCCCGTTAGCTGTCAGACTTGTCCCTCTTTACTTTGTATCCGTACGTCTATCCTCCTAATGCGTGCTCACTAATTACTCACTAATAAGTATGCACTCTGGCTTAGTGGACCAGAGACGCCGAGACGACGATCTGCGTTTCTTGCATACTTGAGAGACGGTGGATTCAGTTTCAGTCATGGTGGATATAGTTTTAATAATATGAAAATATTTTTATATCAGAGTGTACCACGACAACGGATATATCCTTTGATGAAGATATTTTAATTCTTTGATAACCATGTTTTAAGGGTATATTAAATATTAATTATTGCAATGTGAAAACTATACGTATAGTTCTACTTTGTCCGTGCACTTTGCCAGGAATTAAATAAAGGGCCTTCAGATCGTTAAGCTGATATTAAATTTCTATGGTGTCTTCGGGGCTTTTAACCTTGTTAGATATAGTACACTCACCCTAGCATAGCTTTTGCGAGCCTTAGTTTCCCCGCTAAGCTCAAAAGCTGGAAAACTTGCTCTCGTCTAACACGTACACTATATATGTATTATAAGAGAAGGTGAAAGGCATAGGGATCCTTTCTTATACTATTTCTTACCTTCTTTTTTGCTTACTTCCTTCGTTCCTTCCTTCTTAAGGTTCCTGGTCCTGCAGCCAAAGGACATTGCTGAGTCGTTACTATCGTATAGAGCAAGAGTGAAAAGAGGGTCCATTGGGATTGAGCTTATACGGGACCGGCAGCATCCGCTGGTAGCTCGTAAAGCCGATTTTGATTAAATTTATAGTGATGCTACTGAGTCTCCGTTCTAATATGAAGAAACTAAAAAATTGAAGATAAGGGATTTTTGATACGAGATCTTTGAACGTATAATGATTAATAATCAATAGGATTTTTTGGCACTATCGAATAACTTCCTAAACTTGATTGGGTCTCATATATGTAGAGTAGTTATCGTTTAATTTTACAATTTGATCTTTAATTATTCTCACAGCCCTTAACCAATGTAAGCTGTGGTGTTGAGTATCATATGGCCACCTGCCAGCAGTAGATGGCTATTCGTTACGCGTACCTCTGGCTTTCGCAGTGCCTCATCAGATGCGTATAAAGTGAAAGCTTGCGATGAGATTGTACGATAAATTCGCCGTGTGCCAAATGGCCAGGGGCGTAATTAGTAAGAGGTGGTTCGCACGAGATCATGTCTTTTCAACAGTGTCAATTTTTTAGCATTATTCCTTGAACGAGACAGATGATGAATTTGTCTAATGGTAAGAAGAAAACAATTTTATTACTATTTTTACAATAAGAAGTCCTGGCCATTCTTGGCGTTACGATATTTTAATAGGAACAAACGATTCTCTATAGAGAAGCGACTCAAGGAAATTATACGCGACACGCTTGAACTCAATTACCAAAAACTCGCCTCTGGCACAAGGGCTACGCGGTAAACTTTCAGCTGACTTTAATGCTCATCCCTCTCTAGGTATAAGGGTATACCTTCGTGCTTTCACCTTCCTCGTACGATATTCCGTTCCGTAACAAGTTTAGTTTTAACACGGCCAATTTAACGAAACTGTTTTATTTTATACTCAGAGCGGGACTGGGATTCGTCTTGACTCTGCTGGGGTCCATACTGACAATGGCAAAACTTCCAATGATTTAATTTACTCTTTGCATTTTAATTCTCCATCCCGATATACGGAGGGACATTATAAAGTCGATAAGGGACGGTTAAGAAATATCTGGCTTGGGTAATTTTCGAAAAGCATATGCGCTCAATTTACTCCGTAAGGAAGCACAGTGCCCCAATATCATTGAGCTGATCGAAGTGGAAATTCAAAAGAATCAAGTCTGTCATCATCCTGATCAGTGATCTAAATATCTCTGGGATCCCTCACGCTTCGTCTTCTAACTTGGTATAGTACCCCTCAAAAATATTACGATCCTGAGAATAGGGCGGAGAAGAGCTAAAACGAGTAGGAGGATCGCGGGATGGAATTTTCAGTAAGACCGAGGTAAAGGAGGCATAGGAGCCAATGAGGAGAAAACACGGGAAAATAAGCGCAATAAACACAATATTCTCGAGGAAAAAAATATGTCTCCCCTTACAATATCCTGCTATGTGGGGTGACAGACACTTGCCTTTCCTCTACGATCATCCCTTCCTCTCCGTCTTTCTCCCTTATCACTCTCTCAGCCTCTGCTTCTCCTTTTTTCTTCACCAATAGATGGCTGGCTGGCTCGACTGGCTGCCTACCTACCTACCCTACCTCCGTGGAAGCTCGGCAACCCTCCCTGGTACGGCAGGTCGAAGGGAGGAAATGGCGAATTAGAGTGAATGAGAATGATAGGCACGAGAGACGAGCAGAGACGCACCAGCCGCCAGAGCAGCGGCAAATCAATACTCACGTCGGAGTCGAGAAGCCGTGGTAAGTCATCGAGCGCCGGAGCGTAGAATGACGAGTGATCGAATCCCACGAATCCAACCATTTCAGAAATCCCTCTAGGAGGAAAATATTACGAGGAGAAAGCTTCGTTCCGAAAGGATCGATTCGCTGTACCTAGAGAGTGTACTGGGTTCTCGTCTTTTTCATCCACATAAGCTACCTACCTAGGCCCGACGAAACAGCCTTAGTCAGTCGGTTCAAATGCAGGTGTTCGGTAAATTCTCAGAAACACAAAGTCACGACATTCTGAGAAAGCAATTCCAAAGTGACCTTCGACCCTATCTGTAACTCAAACTAGATATGTATAAAAGAAAATCAGACGTGTGCCCTTTGACCTCTCTCTCTCTCTCTCTTTCTGTAGATACATATAAGAGAAGTGTGCTTCCTGTATTGAACCTCTTAGACGGTATGACGCATCGCGATTAAACTTTAACGTCCATCCTTTGGCTGCCTCGACAAAACGGAATGCACCGCAGCGAATCACTTCCGAAGCTTCTCGCTTCCAAGGGTATAGCAGAATAGGTAATTTGACTCAATGAAAAGACTCAGGTTCCCAGTCTACGATCGAAGCCAATGTCGAGAATGACTTTCGTATCTGACCCTCATGGCGGACATTGCCTATCGTAACCGTAGTGACTTTGCTCGATACCTCTGGCCAGCTATTGTCCCTTAGGAAAATAGATAGTGAATCTGCCTGAGTCAGTGGTTAGCAGGGTACGTTCATAGCTAGGAAGCAAACGTCACCAGAAAGTCACTCCTTGAAGATAATCACAAAGTCGTTCTGCCATTGTCGAACGGAAATTCTCTCCCTCCCTCTCTCCCTCCCCCCCCCCCACTTCCTCTAATACCTCCCTGGAAAAAGTTTAATGTCTTCTCGAGACTTCAACTCACCGACGGCACTTTGCGAAATTAATAAACAACAAACAATAACCGTATCGTAGGGCTTTTTCAGTGACGCCAATAGCAACCTTGCCGTAATTGAACCTAGAAAGTATAAGTAATTGCATCGTCGGCAACGTTTCACAATAAACTTCAACGCGAGAACTTGAAATCGTACGAAGAGTATTATTGAAATCTGTATATAGTCTCGAGAAATTCTCATCATTATACGACACTCAGTGGAAATGGAAATGTACATGGAGAGAATTTTTCATGGAATATCATGGTATTTCATAACATATTACCTATATATTTAAGAACAATTCAGGAAAATATCCTAAAAAGTAAGCACGATAGGTCAGCTCTTACTGAAGTGTACGGTACAATTTTTTAAACTTGAAAATATTTAGTGTAATAGTATGGTGTTTATCTTATTGAATTTAAAAAGTCATTTAAAACAGCCGAATTATCTCGTGCGCTACATTCAATTTTACCATGGAGTGCACTGTGCTTTTCATAACTTTGAAGTCAACCACAAAAAGCATTGACATTGTGAAACGCAGTAAAAATTTCAAGTAACAATATTTATCGCGTGCACTGTAAAATTTATTTGTAGCCACTAAAAATATCGTATATTATAAACCATGAGTAATAAAATGGTAACGATGCCCCACGGTTACTGGTTTCTACGATAAATTTTATCGTGAATTTAATAGGAAAAATTAACGAAAAATTCTCTCCGTTTACGTACTTGGAATCACGAGGGACGAATTGGGATGGTCCCACGACTTTCAAAGTATTCTTGTCCATCGTATTTCGCAGAGATATTAATTTCAACACCATTAGAACCGTTGCGTTTGTGCTTCCGTGATCTTTTATCTTTCCTAGAGTTACTTAGGTTAATGAGTCACATCTTCGGAGTGTGCATCACTGTGGGATTGATATATTAAAAAATTATGTTCTGCTACTATAAAAACTGCAGATTCCTTAAGCGTTTGATTCAATAAAACATTATTCGAGTAACTACCATTAAATTCGTTCACACGTGCGAACTGTCAAGATAATCAATACTGCATCGGATCCAGTAACCGAAGCTTTTCACGTAACACAAAAAAGGTTCAATAATCCATAAGCGCATTCGTGCACGAATAGTCCATTTGGACGTATTTGACATTATTGTAAATATCGGCAACAGTAAATCCGATTACTATTCCATCGTCCGTACACGCTATCAAGTTTCCGTATATCTATATATGCAGTGGTGGCAGAGAACTTTGGAATGTCATATGCGAATAATGAAAAAAGGAAGGAAAATGAAAATCTCTTTGTTCGGTGTTCCATTTCTATTCATGACAGATGCGAATTTCAAACGTACGTGGATATATATATATATATATCCTTGTGCCTTACTGCTAGGCATATCCAAATCCCCTAGGCCCAAGTTCTCTACTTGGCCCTTTTCTTCACTTCACTGTTACACTTATGATAATAGACTTGGCGCTGAGCTGACCTAAATGCAGGGCGGAGACCGATTCATTGTGCATTCTCTGCGGTTGAAATATCCTAGCAAAGGAACGGAAGAAGAGGCTCTGGCTACGTTATGGTGGGGGTTGGCAGAAATGCAAAGACTGAAATGAAACGAAACGCCGCAGGCCTACGCCAGTGTGGCACGAGCTGCGGCTCTGTTCAACAGCGAAATATGAAAACTCCGGAGGCGGTTTTAATTTAGCCACAATATCTATTGTTTTCCGAGTCGTTTCGTGGGAGGGAACGGTAAACGCGCGAGGGAAGAGGGGAGAAGGGTAGAGCAAGCAGAGAAAAAAAAGACAAAGGAAAACGTTAAGGCTGTATATGTATATGTATAAAAAAAAGAGAGAGCTAAACCCTGCGAATAAAAATCGTGAAACCGTGTAAGAAAAGCACTGCGTTTTTATTGGCCATGCCTTTTGGAGCCGATTTTCCAATTGATGAAATATTTCAATGGAATTTTTTATTTCGCAAAATATTCGCCTTATTCTATACTCTTGTTAATAGCGACGACTGTTCCGCGAATAAGGCTATTACGTTACTTTGCTCTGAAATTTACTCGACTCTCTTATCATGTATTTGTATATTTCATGAGCGTTTGCTTAATGAGAGATGGATCATTAGGGAGGACTACGTATAGTCCCTACATTTTAAATATTCAAATGGTCGATACGTTTTACGATAAGAATATCGAGGTATTCCCAATATAATATGAATGAGGAAAATTTGCAAAGTGTGTCACATGAATAAAAATCGTATGGAAATCTATCCAATATCCTTTCAAATATATGTAATGTCTTTTAGAAAAATAAGGTAGATATTTTTTAAGGGATCAACTATCAATTTCTTTCCCTTATTCTTCGTCAGTCTTATCAGTAAAACGTGAAAGCCCTGACGATCATGCGAAAATCAAAAAAGTCTATCGGTCAATTCTCGCAGATATCCCCTAGTACGGATTGGCTATGCGACTTAGCCGTCGGGAAATGGATCGATATAAGTACAAAGAAAAAAAAGGAATTCCCTATAGTTCCATTTCCCATATATTCGCAAAATTCGCCATTGCAACCGTCGAGTCAGCTAATAACTGAATCCACTGGAAATCCTTGCTGAAATCGCGTCGATTTTTAAAGCCTATGAGAACAATAGCCTACCGTTATAAATTAGGTACCTACCATACGTTTGTCATTCCTATTTTCGATGAAATTGACATGCCGGAATGGCGAGCACAGTGGAGCATTGCAAAACGATTCAGACTGAATCTAGAATCGCAGGTATGAAAACTAACGAACGAATCAGATTCGCCATGTACGTAATGGGTATCTCTTTCGCGAAACGTATCGTTGCCATTTGACGTAAATAGGAGAATGGCCCGTAATACCAAACAGTTAGAGAGTTTATCTCGATCGATTGGACAGGGAGGCTGTCTGGCACGTGTAAATACACGCAGGATATGTGAGAACGTGGGATTAGCTCGCACCGTCCATTCAACTGATCGCGATCGTGTTTGGGATTTAAACGGCCCTTTGTTAATTGTTCGATGACAAACGCTTTGGAAATTGTTTCAGTGAGAACAATAGATATAATGTAAAAATTTCAAAAAAAAGTACGAAGTACTTAGTACGAAAGTAGCTCTGTCTGGTTAGACTTTGAAATTGACTTACTATTCTAAATCACAGCGATATGTATACATGAATAACGCAAAATCTTAACGATTCAATACTGAAGCGAAAGTCTGGATTTTCTCGTAAAAAAAAATGGAATTTTATAACATCAAATCGCGCCCTGTATAATTCTTTATTTATTTTATTCGTTTGAGTTTTACGATCTTCGAGTAACTAAAAGACTTTGATGCCAACCATATTTTCTCAATGAATTATTAAAACAGCTTTAATTGGCTTTGACTATAAATATACGCAAAAATCGAACACTCTTGTATATTAATAATTTACTTTTGCTATACTCAACGCACCGTACTACCTGTGCAATCTGTAACAATGTAGTACAGATAATGTACGGGAATAATTATAAAAATACGATAGCAGTATAGAACTACGGAAAAAATTGCATTGACTTTCACATTCATTTGAAACCTATGATATGTAAATTATAATTCATAGATAAAAAATGCTCGCTTCATTATCATACGCGATAGCGTAATTTACATTATGGCATAGTAGCCTGATAAAATGCAACAGCAGCCTATCCCACGCGTGGCACTATCGTTCTCCAAAACGATACACGGAAAGATCGTTTCGTTCGAGGGCTGTCCATTACTTTGCAGGTGCGATGCCCCTGGATAGGGGGCTATCGAGTTACTATAAATTATTTCAGTGCTTCTGGGGTGCCAGCGACTTGTTCCTTTATTTTCCTGGCACTATCGGCAAGAGGGGATCGATAGGAAACAAATTCGCCGGGATATATGCCCCAGCAAAAGTGCAACGGGCGAGGCCGAAGTCAAGGCTATATATCTCGCGCTGTGCTATCTCGAGAATCGCATCTCGATCGGGAGCGCCGTTGCCCTTTTCATGGATGCTGGATAACGGGCGGGATATCGAAACCTTTTTCAAATTAGCCATACATCCTGGCCATTTCACGCCGCGATAATGTACCACTATTTTGTATCTATAGTACAACCATATATATAACTAAACTATAGTGCATGACGTAGGTATAGCTTAAACTTGAAAATACACGAAGAATTTGGAAAATTTTTTCAATACTCTCTTGCTTACTTTTACGGCTTTTTATTATCTTCTTGACCATTCGACACGTGAAATTCTCACTGAGCACTCCTATGTTCACTCTTTCAAATATCTCAAAGGCTATCGCCGATCGAAGAGGCTACTTTCCGATTGAGTGGACCGTTTCGTCCCATAAAGCTCCTGCATTGCACGTCGTTTCGCCGCTGCACACTAGCCACTCTGAGATAGAGTAATTTTTCATCCTCAGGTCGATGGACCGCATCGCGATATTTCAACGCTTATCTCGCGGCTACGATCTCTTCTGTTTCTTACCTTATAGGTTTTGCCAATCTTCGCTTTAAATCGTACAGAGTGAAGTAATGTCAATAGAGGTACATTTCAAAAGAATTTTTGACTCTTAAATTGCTAATACATTTTAGCGGGTATATTCGAACAAATATTATTGGCACTACTTGTCAGATGACAGGTAGAATTTTATTTTATCGATAATTCATCGATAATGTCTATACAAAATGAAACATGCTTTGCTATTGGTCAGTCTGTTACTTTGGTATTACTCCCATTGGTCCACAGCATCCAGATCTTCGATCTCTCGAAACTCTTGGCTCTTTTTTTTTTAATCCTCACTCGGGAGAAATGCTCAGTCGGCGTAGCTTAGTGGCGTGTCTACATGGCTTAGTTCCAGGCCTGACTAAAGCCCCCGATATGTGGAAAATAAAATGCAGAAAGTGAAAATAAAATGGTCTCAAATAGAAATAGGGATGCGATGGGGTTGTAGGGATTTGCCTGCTGCGAGTAAAAGTTTGCCATCAAACTATATTATATGTATATGTACACGAATATAGTATGTGTATTATACTCGTAGTACTATATTTGTAATTTTGAAGTATCCTTAGATTTTGCGACAATTAAATATGAAACGTATAACTAAGATTGAAGTCTCATATAAGAATAACGAGAGTCCTTAGCTTCTCTTTGAGGCGCAAAAAATAAAGAATTTCAATTTTTAATGATTCAATGGCTTTTCATCAGTGAGGTTTGACTCTGCAGAACCTCGCAAACAGGTATTCATTAATTAATTATTAATATTTTCATACAACGTACAGTCGATCACAGTCAATTTCTACTTGCCAGTCATTCCACTCTCGATACTCACACTCCCTGTGTCATATCGTCTGTACGTTATTTCATTAATATACAATTATTCTCAAGAATTTGCTTACGTAATCATGCGGAAAATAAATGCCGAAAACAAAGATCCAAAGATGGGCATAGTATTATCAAGAGAAATTCTGCTTATCAAGTCTTAATACGAATTATAATTATTTTTATTATAAAAAGTCTTTATATTATTTCTTCAATTTCTGACTGATCGGTATATTTATTTTATTGTTCCTACTGTCAATTTTTCTTTTTTTGAACAGATTCAGGATAAATATAATATTAAAATTTATCACCTGAAATACATAATTTACACTGTACTAGGGTACTGAATTATTCTGAAATTTTTTATCGGCACAAATATTCATACATATTTGACATGAGTGAATTTGATTCATACGTTAATTTAAAAATCAGAATCCACTCCTTCGTTAAATCCTGATAACTTCCATGACTGATATGCTCCATTTCGCACAATATGTCCTCTATTAGTCCACATCAGGGTTGCCGGTGAACTCCGCTAACGCTAGGGTGAAAATTGATCGGTCAGGCTCACCCTCTACGTTGGATAACATGCTGAAAGATTTTCCACGACGTGCGAAAGTGCAATTCGGGATTTTTCACGAGCGAGTGAACGACAAAACGTGTAAATAGGAGATCGAATACATGAAAATCCCATCCCTTACGCGAAGATCAATAAACTGTTGCTCTTATTGTTGCTGGCACCCCATGAGAAATTTCACAATATTTTTTTTAATAAATAGACTTTTTTATCCAAAATTCATGAAAAACTTAAATCATAAAAATGTCTACTATTTAACTATTAATATAATTTTTATAAATATTATGCAACGCTTATTATACGAAACATGGCAAACACGTTCTTTAAGTATTTCTCAAATTACTACCTCACAGTTTCCTTTATTTCACCCTTCACGCTCTTCTAAGCTCCCCCGTAATACTTTCAACCCTTCAATTTCCTAGGCCGTGCATGCGATGCCGCAATAATGCAAGCGTCATAAATCATCATAAATATCGATCTGTTTGACGTTCGGTGACCATGGTAGGTACTAGTCATTGCCGTACTCTCACATCCACGTATTCTCGTACTCCCTGGGGTTTTCCTATAGTATCAGGGGAAACTTCTAATGACATTAAATTGATTTTTAACCCAATATGCCACATGTTATCGGCTTAATATCTGATTTACCACTGCACGTTTGTATATATATATATATATATATATATATATATATATAGACTAATGTATTATTTGCGCACTGTATATTTTCTAGATTTAACGTTTTAACCTTTGACCTGTATCTTAATGCTACCACAGTAACTCCTACTTGTCACAATCAATTCACCCGGCTGACTTGTTTTATACCATTTCATTCATTTTTCGCGAAGGGTACGTTCTTTGGTACGTTTTTTATTTTATTTTCTTTTTTCACGAAATATTACGTCGTCTTCATCTCCGTTTCCTTCGCTCCTGCTCACGCAAGTCTTAATCCTTTCTTGCTTGCCTGCCGAAGCTATAAGGAAAAAAGAAAAACTTGTCACGTCTACGTGACCGAGCACATCTCCAGCAATTCCTCATGGTTATAATTCAATGTGACGTGAGAATCCCTTGTTACGCACTGTTGTGTCTTTGACACGAATTCGCTCTTTCTTCTATTTTTCTTCAATTTTTGTTTATCTATTACGTGTTCTTTTTCTCGGAAAATATGTTTTTCATTTTTATTCGATACAAATAGCTTATCAGTAGTAACTTATCTAAGAAAAATTATAAATGATTACTACTATGCCAAATTCGACGCAGCTTCATGGTACCAATTTTTATTCGGTAATATATTTTTTTTAGAATCGAGAAAAAAATAAAAATCCATGACCTGTTCGGCTGAGTCGACCCTTTGGGTTTATTAGTTCGAAGCGAATGGAGCGAAGCCAGCAGAAAGAAGCAATGGGACATTTGTCACGTAATTTTCAACGTTCGTTACAGTGATTCTCAAATTGAACTAAGGCCAGTATCAGCCACGCGTATGATCAATTTGAAATAAAATAGTACCCGGGAACCACTGTCTATTGATTCAGCTCTGTATTTAGTGGGCGCACGAGCTCTCTCTTCGCCGGAATATTTCGCTACGTCATCGGAATATTAAACGAGGAAATATCGTTTCCGTATCCGGTCTGTCTGTCTGTACGAGGGTAAATATTCTACTCTCTAGTGCGGAGCACCATTTTTTTTCCTTCGTTTACTTTTTCATAACGTTTTTTCAGCTTTCAAGCTCATGTTGAATGTCGACGTATACCTGCGCGCGCCGATGGTAAAAGTTAACCTAAGAGCGTGAAATTTAAATAAACTTATCGTTCTCTTATATGTCCGTGGTGGCAATTTTTAAATGAATTCTTCATCTGTCAGTGACGTTGAGCCCTGACGACTTTATACGCTCTTTAAATTATACTCATTCTCGTAAAACCGTCTCCGTCAGCACTATCACTGTAATTCTTTCAATCCTCGACTAATCATCCACTTTTATTCTTGTTGCAGGTAAGGCAATAGTCAGTACCGAATCGGAAGTTGCCAGAAATATATGCAAGAGAAATAGCGGTACAGGTATTATAATTTTAATTAAACTTCATTTGTATATATTATCATACGTATAGTGACGCATCGATATGGTCTGTCGGAAAATTCAAGCGATTTTGACAAAAACAAAATATTTACCTGACACGGTCATTTGCATTTTTTGACTTACTCCTGTAATTCGAATCACCAAAGCGTAACGTCGACCGATACAATCATCAGAATGGTAATAACGATAGCGTCTTATTTCCCGATGCAATTCGCAGGAATTACTCGGATGCGTTCTCTCGTCGATATGCAATTTGCAGTTATATTATTAGCTCGGATGTATATATGTATAGTTATCTACTTGCAGTATCCACGGGTTTTCAATCTTGGTAAATCCTTCGATTCGCCAATCGATCGAACTCTCAGCTGTCGTTAAACCGAAGTCAGCAGGTACATATATCTATACACAAATATCCGTCAGCATAGGTTAGTACTTAACTGGGTGCTGTACTACGTTGTTTCATTTCCTATTCCATTTCCGATGGGGGCATTTAAATCGCAGTTACTCGAACTAACTGGAAATGGAAGTCACCGTCATATTCCATCTTGGAGACAGTAATAGGTCGAAAATCTACATTCCAGCTATTCTGACGAATATAATCGAATCCATAAATGGAATAAAATTGCTTATAAACGATTTACATAAAAAAATACTTTTCCGACATCGTAACAAATTTTTTTTAATATTCAAAACTTTCCAATAACTATTTCCAGACCATAAGAAATCTCCATTTTTCACAGAATCAGTGTGCATATAAGATTCCAACAGGATTCGCAGAGCTGACACCATCATTAAATAAATTGATCTATCAGCCTTTAGAAAAAGTCTGCTGATATAACACGTAGAAATTATGAGTACCAGCGCAGATAAGTATTGCAACTTTGTTTAACAGTTCTGAATAGCTACTATCAAAGTGTCCATCCCGTAATAACTTAGCACACGCAACCAATATTTATTCTCCTTAAACTATACTATACTATATATATGTATATAGGTATATATAAATATGTATAGTTCCATTCGCACGATACCTGGGAATAACGTTACTCGAAATTTTAAAACAGTCTACACTAGCGAGCAACAATGGCCTCACTGTTTATAGTGTAATGGCAATAATTTACAATAGTATATTGAATTACCATTTTCGCTGCTCTCTGTACTCGTATAGATCTTGTCTCTCGAGGCAATGCGATAGGCAAAAGGTCGAGTTTACTCAGTATCCCTTAAAAGCATCCTCGTCAATCTACAACGGGGTGGATATTACTTTAGACATTTCTAATCCTCCGGTAGGCCGCTTCGCCATGAATCATAAATATCATGTTCGTAGAAAGCGTAAAAAACACAGAGGCTCCATTATCCTCTAATATAGTGTAGCATTCGACAACACAACAGGGATCATATTGTCCATACATCATCTTAAACACGGCCCGTGAATGGCTTATGTAATCTAAAAGCGAAGCTACGTGCCTCTGCCTCCTATCTGTCAAAGGTCAGCTTTTTGTCGCGTATCGCTGTGCACTATACTGAGACCCAAAGATGTCCTATGGAAGACCGTCAAGTATCCATTTCCGTTTCAATACTAAGAAAGATCCCAAAGGTCTTTCAATTTTTTTTTTTAACGTTTCAGAGTCATTCATTGCTTTTCTCTTTTTTTTTTTATATTATTTTTATTCGTTTTCCTTACACATACTACTCGTATCATTCTCGGACTTCGAATGTTCAATGATTATCGTTAACTTGCGAGAATATCCTGTCACATACGTTTCGTTCACAAGCACGTATTTGATACGTGTAAATTCATTGATCCAAACATGTTCAATGCCTCCAGGCAGTTTCATATTAAACACCCTGTACGTCAAAAGTGTTAAATTCTTCGAACATCGTCGTATTTAAGCTCAGACACACGTGTGTTTCATGAATCCTCAAATAAACAAAAATACCCTGGACACGTTTTAGACGTCAAAGTCAATACTGTACACTAGCTGCTATATGCATGTAAAATATTGATACTGATCACCCAAATATTTTCGACAGGTGATAGTCATACACAGTTTCATAAGAAGTATTCCTAATTTCATGAAAACCGTCCCAGACAGAAATTGATTAATTTCTATTCATACGTATGACTTTGTTATTCACCATGAAACCCTTTAACGAGTGACTGGATACATCAAGAGAACAGAGAGGACCGTTACAGTCAACCTCTATCAATATTTGCTTTTAATTTTAATGAAAGGCGTTTAATGAAATCATTATAACGCTTTTAATAAATTATCCGTAAAATAATATTTTTACAAGCATTATTCTTAAACCTATTCACGGATGCGTGCTTCTATATACACTGCACGTAAATAGTATAGATAGCTAAACATATATGTATATATATGTTCGACGTTAAGATCTCCTAACGATCCAGTAGCTAACAAGTCCAGGACATGTTCTATGTGGGATACGTGGATCTCGAGAAGGACGTTGCACAAATATGGGGAGTAACAGGTGGTAGTTCTCCGTTGAAGAGAGAGAGAGAGAGAGCAGAGAAGGTGGTGCATATCTCAAAGCCGCAAACAGTACCGCGTACAAATACACAATGTGTCTCCTTAGGCTAATACGGGCAAATAATGCTAGCGCTTTATCTGGGGTAAATATCACTATCGCGCCGAGTGATAAGCAATACAAACGTCGAGTTATCCCGCTGGCAAACTGCGGGGGGTTAATCTTGATTTGTCGAATCAATGGGGGTGCCCATGGTAAAGGGATAGAAAGTTATGGAGAAAGAGGTTAGGAGGAGTGAGAGGGGGGGGGAGGAGGGGGGTATTCGAATATAAGGGAGGTAAACAAGCGCGAGAAAGAAAAAAGTAATGAACGAGAGAGACGGAGGTGTCCGAGGATGGTAGAGACTAGAAAATAATTCCCTGTGATTTATGATAATCATTCGTCATTTCGTAACGAGGGCGAATAGGTACGTTCGTTTGTTTCGCCCTCGTGACGAATCGCTCGACCTAATTTCCGACATCCGTTTGTTTCCTCCGAACGGAGACGATGCTTGATATATTGTTCCAAGAAGATGGTACAAGCATTCCATATGTTAATATTATCCCATTGCCCTTTTAATACCATTTATCTATATATGACTCATATCTATGGGACGTGAAATCCCTATAGCTCTCAAAATGTCTTATCTCGGTTCCAGATTGGCTGTTACTGTCAGTTGTCTAAATGACAGTCGCACGAGATGAATTACGGTTGCGACATTGAACGCTATTCGCGTTACTGTCAGAGTCTCCATTAGATATTACAGAGAGGCTTGTTAGATATCAAATTTAAATGGAAACAGTTCTTCAAGTATTATTTCCAATCGATGATCCAAGTCATAAAGTTTGTACCACAGGTATACTGGTCAACATCCTGGTGAAGATCGTTGGTGACCTTTTTTTTTAAAAAAAATCTGTATGTACCGCTAAAATGCTCCAGGCGTTCGTGATGCTGTAAATTTAAAATCTTCCTCGTGGCGAAGACAAGCACGCAGCCAACTTCAGATCGAGAACGATCTTCCTCGAGTGATCGTTTCGATTCGATTCTTCCTTCCAGGTAGTACTTATCGTTTATTCTCGTTTCTCTTTCGCGTCTACGATTACGATGAGACGGCTGGAGGAGGGGAGAGGGGCGAGGAGGGGAACGTTAAATGGAATGCAGAAGAGAACAGATATACGAATAAGATGAGGATTAAGGCTGTGACGTAACGAATCATGTCTTCGAACAAGATCAGCAATGCAGGTCAGTTATATCGGAATTTACTGCCCATTAATAACTCGAGTCTTCTGGACTATTTTTGGTACTCCTCAATTCTTCGTTTCTCTTCTCTATTCGGGCCTGTGCTCGGTTAGCGTCTTTCGTGACTCTCGTTTATTCTTCTCTCCGTATCGTCACCGCTGCTCGCTCTAGGAAATGGAAGGGATAAAATTAACGCTGAGAACTTCATGCAGGTATATCTTCTCCTTGCAGCAGGTTCACCCTCTGCAATTATGCCTGAGTAGGGTATCCTGCGAATGGGGAGGTACTGAGAGGATGTCTTAACGGTAAATAGGCTCTGTATACTCTTGTCTACACTCGTTTCACGGCGAGCTACGATCGAACAGTAATTTCCTAAAGGTGTTATTGGCTGGTTTTAAAATCGAGACTTGAGTATTCTCAGTGTATTCTCATTCCATCATTTTTTCCATTTGACGTATATGAAATTTGGCACCTGATGTAAATGTATGTTTGTTTGTTTGGGGTTTTTTTTTATGATTTCAAAAAAGAGTTCAACGATCATTTTCTTTGACTCCTATACCTTATCAACGGTATAATTTGGACTCTGAAGAATTCTATCGGTAGATTCTATGACCTCGTTGTTTGTCTGGTATAAATATATCCTACAGTTAATCGATATCGTGAACTCGAACGACGAGTTACAACCTGGGTGAAAAATAATAAGACGGCGTGAGACAGTAGTTGGGCCTACGATCTCGCTTGATGCTATCCAAAAATATCTAATTGGTCCAGAGACACGTGATGCTGGGATTCGTTTGCAGAGGAAAAATTTCTTTGAATGACTCTCGAGATTCCTACGGCAGTCACGGCGTTATCTCGCATCTCTACTCGGGACCGAACATTCAAACTTGAAATTTGTATCTTCGAAGATTGAAACGTCTGGTCCAAGGGTGTATATTACTTTTTATACCCGCCTAATTTGACATAATGGCTGCCATTACTCTGACTTTTCTTTTATTTTATCTTCCTTCAGATAAAAGCGGAAAGGCCCAGCGACCCTAACCCGACAGACAACACTCGCCAAAGGGTGTGGCTCCAATTTCTGTATACTCTTTCCTAAATCTATGGGTCGACATTTTGCCGAACCCTCCTCTTTTTTTAGGATTTCAACCGCCCTTAAAATACCTGCTACACTGTGAATCCAGGAAGTCCACACTGCCAGTCGTAAATTATTGATTTGACAAATAAAGCCAAAATTGTAAATTATATATTTTGAATTCGGTTAAATCTCTCGAAAGATATATACGTTTATGGGTAAGGGTGGAGGGCAGTAATGAAGGTATAACAAATTAAAGAAAGCACCGGGGCTGTATCATTTTTCATTTAATTCATCCCTCGTACAGACGGTAATTCTAATTATTTTTAAGACGATTAATCACTCGTACACGCAAAGCATTTCGGCTTTGAGCTGAAATTACTCCTCTGAGGGAAAGCTCACTCATTTCTTCGGGAGCTAACAGCCCTACAGTTGCGATAATTTTTTTTTTTCTTCCTTAAAGATTCTTACGGCTACTGGCTCTCCATCGCTTTTGAATTTTTCTTCCCTCGAACTTTCCTTTCTCTCCGATCGTTTCCTTCTCCCTTCTTCCCCACCCACGTCGTTATTGGAAACACCGTTAATCGTCCCTACGTCGTCATAAAGTTTTATGGCACGAATGAGCGCGTGGTCCCTCCTTATCTCGTATCAAGGCTCTGCGTATCGCAGAATAACGTAGCGTCTCTCTTGCTTTGCGGGTTACAAAAAAACCCACCGTTTTACAGCGTGCGAGTTAGATAAAGCTTAAAACATAAAAGATACACTCTGTATAAACTGAATGTCAACGTTATGCAATATCAAAAGCATTCACCACTTTTTTTTCCACGAAAATGAAAAATCTCGACCAAGCTCCCGTCTTATCTCGAGGTAGATGGAAAGGAGTAATTAAAACCATACTGTATCTTAATGCTAAATTAGCATATTAGTATTTAGTTCGTTATCGTTGAGTAATTCGATAAGTAAGTATTTATATGCCTTGATAAGATAAATCTCTTTTTCTTTTATTTTTATTATGTCCCACGTTGAATGTACAAGTCATTAAATTCTTACGGGACACGAGGATGCTTTCTCCTTCTGTCCACTTAAAATCAAGGGTAAGGTTAGTGTTTAGTATTTAACACTTTTCAAGTCATAAGAAAATTTCTTGGTGACTTTGACCTTCCTCCCCCTTGTTACCAGCCATAAAAAAGATACAAACTTTACCTACCAACTTTAGATCCACCTGTATGCATCTCGCGTGAAAGACCTCCCTCCACGTACAGTAAATAAAAGAAAGCTCGTTTTGTATACCACGTATATACATATATGTAAATACCTGACTGTAAGCCAAAAGCAGTGAATGCGTCAGGCAAGACGAAGTCTTGCGTAAAGTAATTTACATCCGAGACACATAAAAAGTATAAGTAGACATAAAAATTCATAGATCATTTTTACAGTCTAATTCGAAACATTACCAGCCGTCTGATCAATTAATGAATAAAATTTGACTCAAAATTAATATAATTTATAAAAACAGTAAAACGAATCTATAAATAGCTAAGGGAGCTAACGATCAAACCTTTCAGTGAAACTGTGTTGTGCGTACTGTTTCCACCAAAAAAGGTAGCAGTCTGTCCGATATTTACGTGAGATATTTTCCGGGGCACAGAAAGCAAGACGACGGAGGGTTTAGGGAGAGTGAGTAACCATGATAATGTAAGACGCAAGAAAGACTGAGAAGGAGTCCCATGATATCGTCGCTCGTAGTTGATGCATCATCCGGCGCGATGCAAGATGGCAGGCACATCAGACTCCTATCATATCTAATACATAATTCATACCTGCGTGCGTCCCAGCGACGTTCTGTGTCTTCTGACTTCCATCCGTTTTCTTTATCCGTCCATCATCTATACTATACGTGTAACCCAGTGTGTCGATACTTATTACGTATACGTACACCATCTTCTAAACGTTACCAAGTACCCGGTATGTACTCAGTCGGTATAAGCCAATATACAAAAAACCAAGCACTCCTTCTCGATGAAGTATATACACATATACGCCTATAGTTGACACTACAATCCGCGTGTTATTATTATCCTTATTTTTCTTTCTCTTGGCTTTTATCCTTGTTCAAACTTCCGGCATCCAGAAGCTTTGATGATGCTACCGTTCAAAAGCTGCGCGACACAGAAGATACGCTGAGAAGCCGCGCGAGTGAAAGACGAACAATCGTAGAGGTGAAGGGCAAAAGGAATAATTAAAGTCCGGCTCAGAAATTAATATTGTACCCGAGAGTCCTTTAAAAATGGGTCTTATTGAGGATGTCTGTTGTCGCTCTTGCGTATGAAGGATAAACGTAAGAATGAATAATGAGGAGGGGCGGGTGTATAATTTTGAAATTAATTTTGTAATGTTAAAGGCAATTCCTGTCGGTGTGCAGTCTAGCGAAAAACCATCGTTTTATCAGACTAGCGTAATTAAATTGTTAGACCCGTTATTCGGGCGCATTTTGAACCGCGTGAACGCCCGGAAAATAAATTCATACGCTTTAAATAATATCGAGAGACCTCGTTTACGATAATGCATATTGTCATTGAGTGACGGTTTGTTGTATTCCGGTATTCGACTGCAGCGCCGTCTATCTGCCGCGAGAGGAATCACTTGGCGGGATATACAAACTAAGAACAATAAATGCCTTTGTCGACTGCGTGTAAACGCATTGTATCTATAGTGGCGACGAATGCGACGCGATAAATCTGCCGCGAATACGCGAAATATTTAAATTTCGAATAGAGTCAGTAATACGCGATTAGCATTTTAAAGATTTTTTTCGTAATTGAATTGACGATCATTTATGAAATTCACATATATGTGCATATGACTGCATGCGTTTCGATTATTTGCTTTTGTAGATTGATCGGTATAAATAATAAAAAGGGTAAATAGCAATATCCATAAACTGTAACCTTACAGTTCCAAGCAACAGCGACAAATCACATTAAAACACATCCTGTCGATTTTTCCCCGGTTAAGATAGCCGGACGTCACATATACGCATACAACGTGGTTTAATTGCTTTTTAAAGCTTTTTACACGCTCATTGAATTCTGGTCGGCCATTATGTATACGTTGTAGTTTCTGTTTGCGAGATACACACCAGAGTATGTATTTACTCTCATTTATCTGCTATACTATACAGTACTATATTGTATGAGGGATCTAGTTGTACGTATGTGTATTACATACATCACGTATGAGAACATTTACTCTCCACAAGACTAAGTGATTGAATTTTAACGTAGCTCTATACCTGATGCACTGAGCAATCAAAGGACTTTTTAAAAAGGAAATTGAATTCGCTCAGCTTTTAAAAGACGTGCCTTTGTTTATTTCACGGCTCCTACTATACACGCTGTCTTTAGATATCGTCTGTACTAGCTTACGGGATACTGTGTAGAAACTATACATTGATTTTTGTACTTCGCTTAAATGAGTGCTGTAACCACTTCAGGGCATTGAGAGAATATTTGAGAAAAACTTTATTTCATCGAGCTGTGAAGAATTGACAAGAAACTGGATGCTGGACTGTATATCTTTTCCGTGGTGTATACACATTAAGGCTCCGTAGTATTATTTTCCTTCGTTATCGTTCACCCTATTGCCTCCGGCATTGCGATCCTTTGTGGAAGTTCACTCTGGTTCGTTTGACTCGATAAGAGTTTCTTTTTTCCACCCTCGAATCTCAGGATTCTAACAGTGATTTATAACGGTCGGGTTATCTACATAGAAAGCACTGATTAGTGGAACGACGATGAAATATTAATTAACATGTGTTGACATTTTCTCATATTTCTAAATAATAGTCACGCGTAAATCATTATGTAAAAAAGAGACATTAAAATAATCGACTTTAATTACGACTAAAATACAGTGATCAAATTGCGTTGAAGTCAGCGCAAGAAGAAAGGTAATAAATTTTTTCGATAATATTTCTTAGAAAAGAAAAAACATTCATATCTCCCACCTATGAAGTCAAAGTAAAGAGGAAGACTTCTTGTCGAAGAACGATCGTCGCGGTACTCAGACCGGAAGAGATGCCCAACGATATCTGCACGTTAAAACTCCACGAAGCGGAAGTTCCAAAAATTATCTGTGAAACGGAGCGTGCAGTGTACGAAAGACGTAAAAGGCAGCTTAACCATTGAGTAGAGAAAGTCGAAGAGAAGGAAACTTCGAAAAAGTGGAAAATTGGCCAAGACCGCTTGCTGCATCCCTTGCCAAAGGGGATTCGGTCGAATCGCCCAGTATCCAAGACTTTCCTCCCTCCTCACATTCTATCCACGGATCCTTTCACATGAACCATCGAGTCACGCAACCCCAAAATTTTCTTCACTCACCCTTTTCTCCGAAAAGAGTGAAAAAAATGTAGCCGCATGTCTAATGATGCGTTCTTATCATTATGATTTATTTCACACACGTGCGTCCCCACTGCCCTGTGGGTGACAACGCCAACGCATCATTCGCCATTGTAACGAAGCCATGTGTTAATGTGCAGATAAAACAGTGAGCACCATATCTACATACTCCACACTCGGTTTACCCCTGCATGACATTTAACATCGTCGTTTACTTAATCTTCTCTTTTCTGCTGTTAATTAAAATTACTTGAGCTTTAACGACCATTTCAGAAAATTATAAATCTCTTATCAATTCGCACGCTGCTATTGTCTCTTTGTAATTTGTGGTAATTGGATCGGTTCTTATTATTGTTGAAGATATATCAGTCTCGATCCAAAGAATGCAAAGACTTCATGGAGCGTATGCAATGCCATACATGTGTATGGTATGTATGTATGTACAATATATATGCGGACTGTAAGGACCATCGGATTGAATTTACTGCTTTCAATTAATCAGACACTTTTTGCTCGCGGTTTGCTCCCGAGGTGCAGAGACGTTCATCGTAGGCACAGGTGGGTTCGTCATATCTTGACTAATTAGACTGGCATTGTTCGAGCAGCCCTCGGGGACCTCAAGTCATGAATTAATCATCCCCCCTACACACTGACCGACGCCACTCACTTGCCCCGTACATGTATAACCTAGCAACCCTTAACTGCGAAGAAAAATATTGCGGTACTCTTACAACCAAAGGGAAACTTTATTCTAACAATTAATGTTCGAAAACCCGTCCTTTTTATTTTTGCAGAAATTTTTTGCGTATTTTCATCCACCTTTGATCGTTATAAAAATTCTAGATATCTTACTGCAGCTTCAATTGTTGGTCCAGCTAATTTTGACTTTATCCTTAAGAATCAGTGTAGAGCGTGGATGCTGGAATTTGCAATAAAGGAAAAAATAGTCTTACCGACAAACATAAATATTTAATGACTGTACTAACCTGTGTAGAGGCTACTGTACACGAAGCCAATCGAAAACGAATACCGAGGACATTCGCTTAAATTTGAAATGCCGAATATTTCAAGTATAAACTGTCAGTCGTTATTCAATCACTTCTCGCTCGAAGGTTCGGTTTCGTTGTCCCTTGAATCGGTATGAAATCTCGAATGACTCGAATGGGTTTAGAAAGTCTCGGCATTCCCGATTATATATCTCGTCGCAGATGGGGAACCCTTGTCCGTTTTATTTTCATGCATCAAGCCGAGACTCCTTTTAATGTCAGTCGTTCGTCAATCACTGAGAAGAGGAACAACTGTAGTCGCCATTCACCCCTGCGATCGTTGTTTCAGTTGCCTGCTTGCCGAGTAATTAGAAAATGAATCCTGCATTATTAATTAGTCCTTCCCAAAGGACTGCAAGGAAGGGAACGAGCGTCCTGGGTATAGGCTATACTTAGTGCTTAACGTAGATGGAAAAGAAAAGAAATTTACGAAGCGTATAGCATTGGCAAATCAGTAGATCAGTAGATAAAGATACATAGTTATTTCGCCATAGTTTTTTAAAATAAATTGCATAGCTTGAATTTAAGGTTTAATTGATACTGAATCAATATGGCTTTACGTAATATTGAATTCCTTATCAAGTGACAGAACAGGTCAAAAATTGATAAAACTGTTTGAAAGTTTATTGACTGTTTTCAAGATACATGTTAAAAAAATTTTTATTAGTTTCAATAATCATTCGTGCATTGATCACATAGTCGTCACGTGTTGTATCTAACTACGGATTACCTAATAAATTTACCTTTATTGTCCCTTATCAAATTGATTAACCGCCGTGAACTCGTTGGTAAATCAGCAAATTCAGAGCAATTTCATAAACCAATCAGCATGCTCGAGTAGCCACAATAATGCATTCATCGAATTTCGTGATATTTCGATGACCCGTGATCGACGTAACTTTGTTATTAAAAAAAAAAGACAAGCGAAAAGTGAATAATCCACAAATTTATCGAAATCAAAATCTTCTAATTTGATGTTCTATTTTATTCGATTGACCAAAAACAAAGAACAGCAACGAAACAAAAAACACATGCTTCATAGAGCAGCCCAGTTGGCTGTCGTTACAGAGCGCTCGACGTTTTAACAATTCATAAAGTGCTTTGTCGCCAAAATTCCCTTAAAGGGCGAAAAGTTGGTCGTGTGCCAGGAGCAATACTTTGAGCTCGCCGTTACGAAGCCGAATACGATCCTCCCGACGTAGGAGGGAAAATGGTCATTTTAATTTTCTCATTATGCTTTGCTGGTCAGTTCGAGCGAGGTATATAGGAGAAGGAGGTATGCAAAGGAGAAGAAAGCATACAGCCCCAATGGTACAGACAGAGCCATATAGACAGATAGAGAAAGAGATGAAACAGAATGCAAGGACTCCCTACCACGTGCATCCAAACCGTAACCACAGACTCACAGCCACGTTCCACGAACTGCAGGCAATAAACTTCCGCTGTAGTATTCATGCGGCAGTCATCTCCCTGGCAGAGCGATTTAAATTATTACGCTGCAATGTCCGAGCAACGTGCGCCTGTATTTGCCAATTAATTGCTGAAACACGTTTTTGCACGGTGCTTACGCGACTTCAGGCGTTCAGCCGGTACTTTGATGTGCCAAAATCCATCGAAGAAGATATACCTATAGGTATGCCTCAACTACCTTCAAATAAAATCCAATAGATATAATAAAACAATGATGCACTTTATACGTGAACGCACATTCGCATTTTACTTGCTGTATGGATATTCCAATGAAATGGGACAGTTGTACCGATCTATCGGTACTTCGTTAGCATATATTTTTTATTAGCTTTCAAAATTTATACCGCGTGTAAAGTCTACCGACAATAGCCACGGGAAGATCGAACGTGTCTCCAAAGAATATACTCGCGATTAAGTAGGCACGAGATGCTCCCGATTC
The DNA here is from genome assembly GCA_030142595.1 of Trachelus iudaicus. NCBI lineage: Eukaryota > Metazoa > Arthropoda > Insecta > Hymenoptera > Cephidae > Trachelus > Trachelus iudaicus. The sequence continues at coordinate 820,020 of JARQTH010000318.1, forward strand.
GAATCGGATGCTTTTTATCGACATGACGATTGGCTCGGACCAAACCCCTATCCTTATTCGTATTACGTACTTGAGAACGACAGAACTCGACCGCTAATAAGAATTCGGTCGTTTCTTGTCGCTCGATGTCCATTCGTCGGCCGAACGATATTCGCTTTAACGCCACATGCGAGACAGTACAAAAATAAAAGAAGGAAAAATAGTTCAACGAACTTTGCAATCCCTGCGTTCTCATAGGACTTGGAAAATGTATATATATTTCATAAGGCTATAGTTATTTATGGGGCATTATCCAAGAGTAGCACTGTACTCCGTTGGGTGGATATATATAGTACCATATAGACATTGATCGTATTTCTGCATTTTTTATAGACTGAGCATCGTGAACCCGTATTACTACTTTTCTTAGAGACTCTGGGACTAACTTCGAGTCTCCTCCTTCCTCCGATTCTGTAATTTCTCTCTCTCTTTCTCTCTCTCTCTCTCTATTTGTACTTTTCAAAATGATCCGTCCTATATAATGGCAACCACTGCGCCTGGACGTCACTTATCTTTTACCAGTCTCTGCTCCTGTTTAAACCTCAAGGGTCCTGCACCACTCTTTTCTCTTCATGGCTGAACATAAAACGAACGTGTTCACTGTGACTGCCAGCTTTAACTTTAACCAACAACCACTTACACACTGTTTAAAGACTTCGCTTGTGCTCTTCTAGGCCTTTTTTCACTTTGTCTCTCCCCCCCCCGTCTCCCCCCCCCCCTCCTTCTCACTCTCTCACCTCTGTTTGGGCGTTTCTTCTAAGATTGCTAAGTTTTGACAAGAAACTTTTGCCACGTACTAACTTACCTACCTATCCAGCTTCGTCAGTGTCTTTTTTAAAATGTTTTCTTAGCTAAAAATGCAAGTCTAGACTGACGAGGAGTTTGACTGAACTTTTCTAGTCGTTCCTGCCAAATGAACCAACATAATTGCATTTTAATTATTGAGAACAAAACCGACATCCAACTTGATCGACCTTCTATAATGAACACATGCGTGGTTCAGTTTATCCTAAAATCAAAAAGCAAATCACAGGATCTGTGAATAATAATCGAATGAAGAACGATGACCATTATCGGGTACGAAGCGCACAGCACGCATGTTTCTAACCATGAAACGGCGCCATTAAAGATATCAGCTCGCATGCTCGTGGTAATTTGCTTTTACTCAGGTGGCCAACACTGGAACACCCAAGCTTTTGTGCAGCTGCATAATCGCTTTGTGTTAGAAATATGTTGATCGTGTGACTGTAATAATTTTTCCTCGTAAATTGAAAAAATTTCAATGGAAATCTCATACAAGAGCATTACGTTAGCTCTCGCATTTATTCGAGGTAATGGAATTTTATAGTATTTTCGAAAATCTACATATCTTATTCTTCGCGTATATTTTCATTTCAGTCAAGTTCTGTGTTTTTACGCACACTGAACTTTATCATTATTATCCAAACATCAATCGATTTCAAAACCAACTTCCGACTCTATATATTTCATTAAAAATGTTATTCCAATGGTTTATCTTCACTACAAGTCCACATGCACGCGTCGCCATTTTTACAAGATTAATAGTCAAAGTGCGTGTCGTTCACTGACTTCGTATTACGCACGCATTGTAGGCGTATATCTACCGGTCATATTATCATTACCATGGCATAAAACTCACGTTTTTGTTAAGAAACTAAACATTTTTTGTACATTAAATATTTTTTATAGATTTTTCAAATTTTTTTTGGAGTCTTCATCACAGTATTATTCATTGTTATATAATATATAAAATATATCCACCATGGAAAATAGAAAAGATAGATCTAACCATCGTAACATACTGAAGTATGTCCATAAAATATGCCTACACGTAAGCGAAGATCGATAATCGATCAATCCCCAATGAAGTTATCATGTTTGAATATCCCGCCGCGTACGGCTTTTATACACGGCATACACAAAATTAATGATCATATAATGAGTGGCTGTATAATAGAGTCAAAGTATAACTGTACTATAAATGCTATAATAGAGAAAAGCCCGGCCATAATGTAACCGATATAGCGACTTTGTAGAATAATCGGCAGTCTGGGAAATTACCTATCAAATGATACAAAATTATTCCAGCGGGTGTTGTATAAGTCGTTAGAATTACACACCACTCAGTAAACCATTACCATCGTTACAAGTGGATATGATATATAATCTCGTATCAGTAATAATTTCTCATACCGAACGTTAATGAATCAAGAGCCGATTGATATACCAGGAAATTCACGTGATAATTTCAGAACAGTCCCCACCGCCAGAATGAAATTGCCATCGTCAAGATGCCTCCCGTAACGTATTTACGACTTCTTTAAATAACGATCGTTCCACGGTCAAATTTATCGATACATAATGCACCTAAGTAACGCGATCGTCGTGAATCAAAATCAGAGGCAAAAAACAAATGTCGTAAAAAAAAAAGACAACTGAAACGAAACTGTGCTCGAAATTGTCGAAGACCTAAGGCCTAAGGGATACTTAGCAGTCTTTATACATGGTTCAATGTGAGATTGTGCAATTTTTAAATCCGCACCAATTTGCCTGTCGTTATACGCCATTGATGGATGGACGCCTCGGAGCCTCGTTATTTTTGTATATACAGACACGTGGTATTGTATTAAAAAAAAAATTACTCTTTGATTCCAGTCAATTTGTTACAAAGTTTTTTTTTTCGTTACATTTTTATCGACGCTTCATTCATTTAATTCATCACGAGTTCAGACGACCGCCATGCTTTTGCATTTATTCGTTCTTCAGACCGCATTTTAAATGAGTCCGCGTTACTCGGCACAGCGATCGTTTGTATAATTTCTCGATAAACAGATATCGCGCTGAAATCCCAAGGCTAATCAACTCGCGTGAAACTGCGGGTACCAAAGCTGGTTCATACAATTCATGACCATACCGGACCCTCAAGCGCTATAACAATCGACATTCTATCCTGACTGCGGTCCACGCCGGTCATTATGGTACATTCGTAATTTTTATTAGCGAATAGGAGAGACTCAGTTTTCGTTTTGTCAATTGTACGTATATACCAATAGTATAGGAGAACGACATCATATATTATCAACGTTTAATGATCGCTAAGCTCTATCCATAGTCGATTTACGTATATATTCGTTGGGAAGTGTTTTCGATAACAATTATAGCGATGGTATGAAATCAAGATCAGTATAATATCGGAATCGTTCATTATATCTTTCCATCTGTTAATTTCCTTTTATCGACTTGAAATATTAAATAACTAACTTCCACCCCCACGATCCCCTATGACATAGGGATACATCTAATGATACGCGTTATGTAAATTCACTATTACCACCTGGATCAAACATATATGCTCGTACAGGCATATCAACTAGTATAGAAACACACATAGCATATAGGCCGGATAAAGGCAGCTCGCTGGAGGCGCCGATGTTATCAAATTATATACCAACGTATACACCGGCGACCAATAATTCATTCGTAATTCAGTTATCTAAATAGGACACCGAGTACGTTCTCGGAGGATATGAATATATATATATATATATATTACATATATTATATAGATATACAACGGCGTACATAGTTGTATATCTATTCTGCGAGTTTCATGGAAAATTTCCAGGGCGAACAGTAGGGGTTGAAAATCCCATGAGAGAGAAATAAAATAAGTGAAAAAAAAAGTGGGGGGATGCGAACTATACGTCATAACGATAACCCGCGTTTTAATCGTATGACTCTGGCAGTACCTACCGTGTGTACGTAGTTAACGACAATAGTTCACGTATACGTAACGTACATATACGGCGGGTAATGAATTTTATGAAATACCAATTATTACCTATACTATCAATATACATATATCTGTATACCTATGTGCAATGCACATTTTAAATGCACTCGCGATTATTCGTCACGCGCGATGCGATTGTCGTCAAGTCATAAAATGCATTGAAATTGATTTTTCGACGTTAATGGGATCGACGCTGAGCGCCGTTCATATTCACTGGTTGCACAGAAAATGAAGCTGAAAGGTAATTGACACGTATATATAAAATTGATGTATTGATAGTAAATATTAACTATCAAATATCAACCATAATTAAATATTTTATCGACGAATATATTCTTATTAAATTCTCGTTAATCGCACGTCTTTCCCATTACGCACATAGGTGTATATGTATATGGATAAATAGATGCACGTTATAGATCGGTAACGATGCAGCCTGCGATGATAATCACAAAATAATTAAGTTAATGCCCATAGCTATCCAACGTACGTCCCTGACTGCACGGCTCGATCGTTGACCATAAATAATGCATATCCAATGTTTACGAATTTTTATGCATCCATCGATTTATTATCGCTCGCTTATTCGAGCTTGTTAAGATTTTTCTAATCGACGTATTCGAACTCTGGCAGCATGTAGTGTAAGTAAAAGGTAGCACCAATAACTTACCCAATGAGCAGCGATGATCAGTTCATGAAAATCGAATCCACTGATAACTCATTGCATGCGAACATTTCGCGTAACACAGTATGCTTAGTCTGCTATTTTGTTATCATGAGTCATAGTCAACATTTGTTATCCTTTGTGAGTCACTATGCGCATTAGACTGTAAAAAAGGTTTGAGCGTAATATTGATGGAAGTGTAAGATACTTTTAAAAACGAAACCCCTTTTGATCGAGGGTAAAAGTTGATGATAAGGATCCCTCGTATAATCCCCTAATTAAGCCGTTAAATAATTTCAGCGAAAAGAAAAAGGAATTATATAGCTATACAAGTAATCATGAGAGTATTACCGTTGCAGTATTGCACCTGTAATAAAATCTTTACTTGATCCGCAGGTTGATATTAAGTTTGTCATTTTATATGGTACACGGGATAGCCGTAGTAAGACTGTATTTCGTACGAAAGTTCGCCGAGCTTTGCAATTAGTGTGCAGTAAACACGATCACTGGGTAGGCTTGAATAACTTAAAAATTTGTGTGTACAATTATTGCCATCCCTTGAGCATATATATCATTACTGTGAACATAGAGAATTCTTATTTGTATTCGCGTTAAATTGTACTGCCTCCTACAAGGATATCAATTGGCGGTACGTTAAGTTGGTCTCTTGAAGCAATTAACAGAATTAACTATACTATACGAAATAGTACTGGGGTTTCTAAACCGAGGCAAAGTTAACTGAAATCCATGTCGGTATTTTGCCGACGTAATTTCCGACAAGTCCCGACATCCGAATAGGATTGGTTTGATATATACTTTTTGTACCAATGAGAAATTCTACTTGGCAGAAGCCTAGCCTGTCCGTCCGAGGGAATCCTCGCTACTTGCTGACAGCATAGTCGGGCCTCTCAATGAGTTAATAAATTAAGCTAATTACTGACCGGAGAAGAATCACAAGTGACGTCTCGCGGTATTTCTCGCGAGTCCAGAGAAAATTCCACGTGAGTCACTTGACTAAGCGGAGCAGTCGATAATTTCCCGTCAAGTCCTTAGCGATGGAATTACTAGACACGTGGACGTGAGCCTTCCACAGGACTGGTAGGATACATATTATGTTTAATTGCATTAATTAATATTCATTAATTCATCCTCTTACCATCTTCCCAGTATTTATACATATTAGATCTAAGTCGTAATCAGTCCTTCTTAATCCACGATCTGACGCCGCGCTAAAGATGGCGCCAAGAAGTATTTATTTTCACTAAATGATCACGCGACGTTATTTATTTCCGAGCGTCGATCTGTGATAAAACCTGTAATAATTATAATGCCGGTACCACCAAGTCCATGCTACGTGAACGTATCGACAAGTAACAGCATAGCGATTCGAATATCTCAGTGGCAATAATAAATGAGAGTGGTTTACGCGCGAGTGGCGGGAGATTTGAAAAATTTGAAATAAAATAAAAAGTGGTAATCACTAATCACGGTACTGATATCGTGGCGCACGCGACTCCCGGGAACATTCTCTCGTTAAAGTCCTATTAATTAGCGGCTTGGACTCTGGACTGTTATCCTCGTCGCGTGAGCCTTGAATCTCATCCGTCGATAGTCCCGATATTTAATTAAGTTATTGGCCGTGTCCTGTGGGATGAGGTCGCTAACCAGGATAGAGCCATCCAACTATCGTGCCATACTATATATACCTCTCTTCTTTCTATACATAAGACGGATACTGAAATTGATCCCCGTTTATAAATCTCACACGGGAGAGAGCATTCCTGAAAGAAGATTGATATTGGACTCGTTTGCTTGGGGCCTGAATCTATTAAGGGAGCCAGTAGTGTGTTGCGCTGCAGCCGGTTCGAAGTGCCGATGTAACGAGGACGAAAATAATTATGCAGATCGACGTCCAGAGACCCTCTTCCTTCATCTTGTCACTCTGCTGAGTTTTCTCTCATTAATTTCTCATCGTTCGCAAAGCTTCATCCCGAAGACGTTCTAAATGCACCTACGCCTGTTATTATTCTGTTTGGATATAATAGTTGATATAACGTCTATACCGTAGCATCAGCAATAGCAGAGGGAGTGCTTTGGATACATTTTTCCAAGTGGGGATTAGTGACGGGGTAATAAAAAGATTATAAAAGGAAGATGCCGGAGGAGAACTTCGAAGCTGAAATAGGATTTGGTGACTGGCTCGAACCTCTCTGATTCTTCACGGGACTCGAATCGAACGTCATGAAATCGTATAGGTATTATGACACGGGAAATGCACGTCATGGATGGTTCGTGCAACGTAGCTAGATAAAAATAAAATGACGTAAGCCAGGGCGTGGATATACTTTCCATGATAGACTCCTACGGATCGTCTAGGTCCACCTCGTAAACACCTCCTACACGATGGCTAAGTATAGCACAGTTTGCCTCGGGTCCAACCTCTTCATCTCGACGTATAAATCTTTGGATTTCCGCGACGAATGATGTCTTGATGTGTCGCAGGTTAAAACTTATAGCCACGGCGTGCTAGCCTGTGATTATCCCGGCTTCGTTTGCATTGGAACTTCTCTTGTTTTTGTAATTTACGTATTTATTAGTGGTATGCTATATTTCAGTGGGATTAAAAAGAATAATCAGCACCCGGTAGCGCATCGATTACGCGTTTAACCTTTTTTTTTCAAAGATTTCTGTAAAGTTATGGATCGCTATACGTTACAGTCAATAATTATTGCTTTTCTCACGATACCACGGCGTACGGAGTGTGTATGTGAATTGGGAGAAATGAATAACGACTTTCGAATTTCCCGCCTTAATTCGACTATACATATTCATGTACAATAGCGACTCGTAAAATCAAAGTTCATTTATATGGACAGCATACGTTAATCCGAGAGACGACTATTAATAATTTTTCATGTACATTTTGGTGAACTCTGAACAATCTCAATGGGCTATTGTATGAAATAAAAAGAGGAGCTTCGTCCGTTATGACAGAATTGGCCATGGTATCACAAAATACGACTAGCACGCCGCGCAATATTCAAATTTGACTTCGGGTATAATATCTAAGAAAAAAAGGACGAGGTTATTGTTTTTTCGACGGTAGTAAATAATTCAATGGATATTCACAAGCCATACAACCCACTCGAAAATTCAGCAAAAAAAAAGTAGGCAGTTACCAACCACCTCATACTCGCTTGGTGAAAAGTGTAGAACGCCGAAGGAAGAAGCGAAGGATTAAGAAAGAAGGAAGGTTGGTAGCCAGCCAGGCAGGTACCGAACTACCTGTACCTCCTACCTACCTACCCAGTGGCCAAGCCCTTGCTAAACCTTATGTGGGCGACGATGAAGCAGCGCCCTTAAATCGCGACGCGATTTTTCGACGCGACCAAACCGCATCACGTCTAGGTGGTCGATCCATGCTCGATTTTTATTACGTATGTACATATATATACGAGACCTGTTTCTCTTTGAAAATATTTTATGAACAGACCAGATCGAAACGACGATTTCCAGTGCAATAAATCCGTATCCAACGTGGGCAGTGACGTAAAATGATATTCCCTTTGACAGCTGTATTCTATATAACTTAAAGTCCCACTTTGAATTTTGATTTTGGAAAAAAAACTTTGAGCTGCATATAAACTTTCCCTAGTGATTCCTTCGTAAAGCTAGTTTCGCTTGAAGAAATTTTTTATCTTTCAAATATACCTGAAAATTCTCGCTTCTGTCGCGTCGAACGATGAAAACTGGGTTTACATACTGGAATCCGTGTTCAAATCGATCCTCTATGTTTTATATTATCGTTTTCGAAGTCGGAATGGTATTATGGGTATTGTTACAAAGATTTACTTAGGTATTTAAATTCGGTTCGACCATCAATCGGTTAGTATGTAGATGTAAGAGCAAAAAATTTATATTAACTGGTAGGGTACTTAAACTCTTTCCGTCTTGTTTTTATTACTCTTTGGTCACTCTTCACCCAGTGCAGATTGAGTTGTGGTCCGTAATCCTACAAGAAGAGTACCTTTCAAGGGAGTACAATAACGACTTGCTAACGGCCGCCCCCGTAACACGATTCCAACGTTAACTCGAACCCGGGGGGTCCTGTCACGCAGTCCTAAAAGATCGTTCAGAATGGTTCGCCATTTGGAAAAAGGTGCAAAGGTCTCTTCGTGATGTAAATAATTCCTGAGGTAATGTGCATCGGCTTTCTTAGGAGAACTTAATGCGATGCGTGCGCTTCGTATGTCATTTCCCTACCTTGAGAAATTGGTAGAGGTAAAAGGAAACAAGATTAATAGAGATTCAACCACTAATAACACACTCACATTTTTACGATGTCATAGAAAAAAAAAACTATAGAGCAAGATATTAAAGAAAAAAAATCAACGATTTGAAAATATATTTAATTCTCAAGGCATCCTATGAAATATTCATATCCATAACGTAATCATAAGCAATTACTATATAAAATTATATTCCGTACCAATCTCGACCATCAATGTGTATTATCCAATGTCTTCGAATTCTGATTTCGTTAGCAAAGCAGATCCGTACAACCTTACGAGGGCCCAAGCCCAAATCGGGATCCTGGTCAAGGGTTTGATTTATTCGACACAGGTAACAAGTTCAATTATCTCGGACAGCCGGTTGACGTAAGACGCAGAACGCACGACGTAACCCGTAAAACATGGAACGGAGCGAAGAAGCAGTGACAGCTCGCGAAACCTGTCGGCTGCCATCGGAATTTCTTTTTTCAACCAGCCGTTTTCGTCCCTACATTTTATTAGTACGAAAACCCAGAGACGCTTTATATGCTGCGTCTGGAATACATCGTTTACGAGGATAATTGGTAGTTCCGTTACGTACGAGTATGTGATATATGTATAGACAGCATATACATAAATACCAACATTCATTAGATGTACTATATCTGATTGAGTTTCAATGGGCATAATGTGGTCCGTTATATGTTTTATGATTGTCGCGGCGCCATCCGCTTTAAATTCCACCATATAATTCATAATAGATATACACTGCACAGTACGGATTTGAAATAGTACTAACGATCAACCTGAAATTATAAAATATGAAGATACCTTGGGGAGTAGGAAATATTAACATTGGAATAGAATTTTTAAGGTTGTATCTTCATCTCTATATCGTGACACCGGAAATGCGACAGTCTGGTATCCAAGCAATTTTTTTCACGACTTCTCTTCAAGGAAGATTCAAGTCAATTGATTTCACTTGAATTCCAACAATTTCGTGGGTTTTTACTGCTGCGACGGTCTCGCCAAGCGGAAACGTAAAACGCAATCGCTATAACGGAGATGCGAATATAAAGTCTCTTATTTCTTGATTACGGCATTCTCTCTTACTTTCCAACGTTTTACGTTGATCGTCGTCGACGTCGGCATCTTCCTAGTCTCTAAGGACTTTTATGTCGTTCGGTTTATTGGCCGGAAATATGTTATCTAAATTGCAGTCGAATCTATAAAGTCACTGTGTAATGAGACGTGTCTCGCATCGCGTAGCACGGAGATTTTAATAAAATTTGGTTTTTGAAAGAGTGTAATAAAATTTCGTCTTCGGACGGCCATTCTGACTATTTGATCTAGTCAAAAAAAAAAAAGAAATGATCAAAATATTATACTGTAATCAAATATGTAATTTTCTCGATGAACGAGAAACAAAATTACGTCACACAGCATTTTCTAAATGTCTTCGCGATTGTACCGACTGCTTGATATACGGTATTGGACAACTTTATGGATTCCACAAATATTTCAATATCCCGATGGCAGCGGCAAGATAGTTGCCATAGTTCTGCTTATATGACTTTGGCTGGCATCGTCTAACTGGAACTAGTTGCAACCAATGGATATGGCAGAGAGACACGCTCATACGCGAGACTTAAATTCCTTGAACTTGTTTCGTGAAATTATACGTTGACTTTTTTTAAAAAAAAAAGCGTAAGGAAAGCATCGTAACCAGTTTTTCAGAGAATCGACTATGCTGAACTAACTTCACGCACGTAATGGTACTACTGTCCACTGTCTGGCCATGTTCCCGATTGCCGCTACCGATCATTATACAATTGTTGAACAATTTCACATCAATTATTGTCATTTTCAATGATTTCTACGGATACATTACGATAGTTGAAAAATTACACAATTATTTGTTATACACAAAATATTTGCGTAACGTTTACGTTTCTCCGTTTGATTTTATCAAGTTCGCGGTAATCACAACAAACGTTTTATTTATACGTATTCCGATATTTTCTTTGGGTTCGATAAAGAAATCCTACTGGGGACGTTTCACGGACATGAAAAGGGACTTCCGAATTTTCTCAAATTTATTGGAAACTCGACTCTTCGTCGAACACGCGTATCTCCTAAGAAAAGAGGGAGACTTATACACGTACCTATCTATGCAAGTGTGTGTGTGTGTGTGTATATATATATAAGCATATGAACTGTACATAACCATGTGTCTTTCCACTCCCGGTGGTTTCCGTAAATTGTGCAGGATGCTGGAGGCACTCTTGTATTTTTCAATCAGTCGCGAATAGGAACGCCCTACGTTCTCCAGGGAGATAATGCAGCGTCGTTTCAGCATCCTGGCCAGGACCAAAAGTACGGAAACATAAAATTCCGTATCGAGGAAACTCCAATCCGCTTGCCAGGGTTACTTGGAAAACCGTATACGTAATACAACAAATAGTTACGAGGCGCATGCGCATACAGATCTTTATCTGTATACAGATAAAATAAGGGAATACTCCCTTATTTTTATTTATGCAGTGAAAAATGCAGTTCCTACTAAATAAAACCAGTTTTCTCCTTTCTACGTTGACTTCTATCAAAATTTTATATGGCAGATATACATATACATACCTATACATATAACTGACTATGTAAATACATACGCGGCGGTCATGTGTATGTTATCTATATATTCAACCAGTTATCCTCAAAGCGTGAGAGCGAAAAGAATTGAATGCTTTTGTTCGCTCGGTCGACTAATTATTTTCACATCAACGCCCCTTTTCGGCACGTCATTTCGTTCCGCACGCACGATAACTTTCCGCAGCATCCATGTTGCATTTCGCTAATGTCTTTATCACGAGCTGAGGCTGCGCTTCTCTTCGAGGGCACAATTTGTTGCCTCCTAATGATTCCGTGAGTCTGGAGTTTCACACGTCCAACGAACGCTACAGCTCGTTACTTGGACTTACTGTGCTTTTTCTCATTTCTGCTTGGTTGGCTTGGACGACCAGGTGTTGTCTAGGCAATCGAGTAATTATTTATTTTTCAGGACACAAGACGTATCGTTCTGTTCTAGGAAAACAGATGGGGGGTCTGCACATTACTTGAGCGATTAATACGTGTAGTACAAATAATAGGACAATTTTATATTTATACGAATATAATTGTAAATATATAATATGGGATTGGATTACGTGAAACGAAAGATTGTAAGCTTTCGATTTCATTCCGTTTTAATGTGAAAATGAATATTTTGGAAATTTTCACAAATCCCTCAAATTTGACAGCAGGATCCTATAGAATTTCTGAATGGCTTATGTTTATGTGTGTTGGTCTGTTCAGCACCCAGATCAAACCTTTATTATCCTCAGGAACGCGTTTCTCCTAGAAGCCGACCCATTGTTCGTCCGGCACCCTTGTCTCATTACATTAATTAACCCTTTTGCCTTAATTTGAAAGACAGGTTGCACTGGAATGCGGGTAATCTTACACTGGACTAATCTTAGAAACTGTTTGATACCGGCATCATCAAAATTTACTATACACCCTCTTGTTCCAATATTAGAGCATCCCTCGTGTTGTACTTGACCATCCTCTATGAAATTGTGTAAATTTTTAATTTGTCAGATATTTAAATAAATGCTTTTTATTTGAGTGTGAAATTCAAAATTCCATGTCATCTCTCATCACTCAATGACGTATTTCACGTAGGAATGAATTTTCGAGTAATTTTTCCATCTCCTATGGTATCGCGTTGCTCTGGTTCTTTAACGTCGATATTGCTGACTCTCCATTCAATACGTCCGATATACTGGTTTGTTTTCGACTCGTACACGTCTATCCGCGCGTCACGCGAATTATTTTTTTACTCTCTTTTTCTTCTTTTTTTCGCCCTGTTTTCAAATTCCCCGGTTTTAGAACGCCTGTATAATTGACAGGATTTTAGCTCTCGACCGAACGGTTTTTGTTCGATTTATCGTTTTCATTTCCAAGATTTTAATGAGTGCCCGAGGCTCCGCCAGTGAATGCAGAAACTGCGTTCGCGTGTGAAATTACAATCGATATACATGTACGAGATGGCACAAAGGCCGTAGGAATAAAAGAAAAAAATACACACGTTGGCACGGAAGAGTTCGCGTCAACTTACCGGCGACAAATTATTCTACCGAGAATTATCGGCCGACCGATTCTCTTTGTTAAAGGCTGTTATTAAACACCATGATTTTTTTTCGATTTTGCAGAAATCAAATTTAAACATCTATCCTCATCCAGATTTATCAATCGTATATCGTCAATTCATAGGCTCGTTCGTAACTAAGGTCGGATGTTCACGACTGTGATTAATGAAAAATCAATGCGAACTCTGACATACCATTAAACCTGTAGTTGACTGTATGTTACATACGTTGATGACGTACTGTGGATCGATGAAATATTAATTGACCCAGTTTAAGTAATAAACTAAATTCAACGCATTATCCACGATGAACTTGTACATACACTAGCTTTTCAATATACCGATTGATTCTTAAGGAATTATGCAACCATCAACATGTCTAATTGTAAGTCAACAAACATTCTAAAGACAAAACCGCGGCGTTAGATCTAAAGAACACTCAGTGTTAAGAATGCATTTTTCATATACGCGCCCTAAGTAATTTGCATATGTGCAAGTAGTAGAAAGAAAAGAAAGGAACAACTAGAAGAAGAAGTACAACAACAAATAAACCCGCATGCCGCCTACGTAATGTACAGTAGAAAAGTAATGCCGCGGTATGGTTGCAACGGTAGACGGCAGAAGCAGCAGCAGCAGCGGAATCAGCACCGGATGATAAAATATGCCTCCACCCTTTTAAATAAAAGTGGACGCGAACGAACGAACGCGCGCCTATGTTTTATGCATATCCCTGAATAAAATATGATTACAAAGTCCTTTTGATTCAACATATGTAGCGGCTTTCCTCGGTCCCGACCCACGAAACTGCCGAGTGCAGGTATTTGCCATAGACGTATATTTTTTAATATATCCGCTGTGTGCGTTTCACTTGGATCGCGAGCCGCCATATTTTTCGTGCACCAAATGAAAAATACAAGCGCAAGGCAGACGCTGCTGTGCGCGAGGCCAACGATGAATAACTCCGTTGCAGCCTCCTGTTAAAGTGCGTATTCTCCTTTCTCCATATTTACCAGTTTAAAACCACCCCCTCGGCTTCGCTCTCGCCGACTCCTTCACCCAGCAAAGACCCCCCACAGTAGAGTACTCCGTCTCGTCTCGTAGAAAGTAAATCGTACTCGAAGGACGAGATTATTGCATCCAAAGCGAACGGATAAATATTTGAGTAAATATTCCAAACGATTATTAAAAACATTCTTAGACAATACGGTGATAGGGGATGCATTGTCAGAACTGCAACATCTCCTTTTCCAATATCCACAATCCTATATGCATATTGTGGCTCATGCCCTCTGTCGAAGTTTCATCGATCGTACATTGGCCATCCTGTTGGATACTTATTCCTTTGTTCTTTCTTCATCGACATGTTCAAACAGCTTACAAGACCATGAATCAGTGACCGCACGATTCCGCAACGCGGAACGAGTCCGTCCCGTGTCTATACGTAGCAGAATTACATCCAAGACTACGTATGCGCTACTTGGGCAGCACGGCAATAAATGTTTCATAATTGGCGCGATCACGGTTTTCGAATGAATGTTTCATTTCGTGTCTAGGAAGTTTTGATTAGACTAGACAGTTAGGGTCGAGCGTGAAACCTTCCGTACATCGCATGAACGATGGACGTTAAAAGTCGTGAAACATGAATGCTTTTAGGATGAGCCAGTAACTTGGTTCGTTCAAAAAAAAAAGTTTCCGAGGAATCAAATCCAAGATATGTACCGTACGCGATTCGCTTCACCCCTTGGATTTTTTTCCCGACGTGCCCAAGGAAAAGCTGAAAATTGCTCAGAAACGCCAATTCCACCAATCTTCCCGAACTTCGTATTCGAAATCCCATCCTACGATTACCTACCTACATACGTGCCTGTGTGTCCTATCGTCTCTATCTATACGTCTAACGTATATGCACTATATCTATATACGTATAGTCATCTTAGAAAGTTCTGTCCTCTCTCCCGTGAACCCGACAATCCCACATTAAGATTCCGTCTACGAAACGGCACAACGCGTCATTGTAAAACGACTTGAGGCATAGCGCTTATTGATTCTGAATTGCATGACGTGTCCCTTACAGGCTGCCTCATCCTATTAACGTAACGTTAAGAGACTGACTGTTCGTTTGTACAAATATTACGAAACGAATATGCCAATGGATACTGATTCCGTAATGGGAAATGGATCTAGCGGAAAGTGGGAAAATTTGTATGAATCGAGGTAATTGTGTCGCTCGGTCGCTCGATTGAAACAGCCATTATAAAATGCGTGCATTTTTTTACTTCCTTATATAACTATACAATATATAGATACCGTCTAGAAGTAAATTCATTTATAACGATGCCCGTCGTCATCTCCATTCGAAACTGCGTGGCGACCAAGTATTTTTTATTCGTGCCGTCGAGTATCGCGAACAATGCATGTCTAACCAAGTGTCATCCCTTTTGTTTCAGCACAATACAGATCTCCACGCATAACGGAGCACCCATCGGACATAATCGTCGCGAAAAATGAGCCAGTGACGCTCAACTGTAAAGCTGAGGGTAAGCCTGATCCAAGTATAGAGTGGTACAAGGATGGCGAACCTGTTCAGACGTCGCCCGGGGATGCAAAGTCGCACAGGGTTTTACTTCCTACGGGATCCTTATTCTTCCTGAGGGTGATGCACGGCAAGAAGGAACAGGACGGTGGCGTGTACTGGTGTGTTGCCAAGAATGTCGCCGGAAGTGTCAACAGCAGGAATGCCACTCTCACCGTTGCAGGTAAGTTCACATATATATATGTATACTAATATAAGACTTGATCCAAGAAGCTCAAACTTTTCTGAACTACGGATAAAATGCCAATCTCTTGTTAAAGCCTTTTGCTATAGGGGCATTTACGTGATATCAGTACCCATCCGAGAGTCTTGTCAAAGAATTTATATAAAACAGGTAAAAGAAGAAAAATTTAACGAAAAATTATACCGAGATCGTAAACCAAATAACTCTGACGAAATAATTAGTCGAGTCACGTGGCGTCGGCATACCAATGTTGAAAATATAAAAACAGAAGCGTGACTATAAGGAAACGAAAAGTAAATAAAAAAAAATATAAACGAAATGCTCTGCTTGATAAAGTCATAAAAGTGGCAATTAAAGGTCTATAAAAGTGCCGCGATGAAGGGAGAGCGAGTTTCTCCGATAGTTGTTATCGTCCGGAGTATCAATAGGTCGCTAGAAGTTTACGACCTAATATCAATCGCACAATTGGCCATAATCGGCAATAACGTAATTATACGAAAGAAAAGGAAATGAGCAACGTAAAATGAACGTTATAATAGCGGAACAAATGATTTCACCCGTTGGTATTGGATAACGTATATTAGAGTGGTATACGGAAGGTCCTTTTTTATCACGTAGTTGCATAATTTTCACGTAAAACCTCCTGAGGATAATTAGCATTAATTATGATACGATAACCGGTACCAGCTTGTTTACAATTGCCTGACTTATCAGCCGGCATAATTCCTCGGCACACGTACGCTATCTTATCCTTTGCTTTGTTCGGTGCACGAATCACGAAATGCCAGCACGAATCACGTTCCTACGTTAATTGTCAAGCGAGTCGTTATAACAGCTGATATTTTCACGCTCGCCATTAAGTTATTTGCGTTGAGTCTACTAATCGATAAGTTAAAATTAATTTGGAATATAACCCGAGTTAAAATTCTTTAATACGCAATTTATCGGTAATTAATCATTCTGAAGTATAGTTAAAGTTGCACGTGAGACTGTCCCATACTACTGGCATACTTCGAGAATGCATAACTAAATTCTGGCACAAGTATAGCTTAGATTTACATATACTATGCCATATCGAAAACTGTGCAAACGATCTAAAGCACGTGCCCCAGTATCATATTTGTATTGTCAGACAAATGACAAACACAGCAGACAAGGAAACCATGTTTACGATAAGAAAGAGTTGGAAATGGCGTAGAGAGCGTCAACCATGTTTTAGAGTAAGGACCGTTTTGAAGTCATTTCAGAGAATCGTTGATGCTCACTGTACTAATTGTAATTGGAAAATTGGGCACAGGAGGGCAGCGCTTGTCGATAGGCACTCGAGTGGGAGGTGGTACTGGTTGCTGTGCCCAAGGATATATCGGCGTGTAAATATACTTTAGTCGTACGAGAGCCGATCTCCTATATCGAACTATTGGATCACGCGTCCTTCCGTTCTTCCTTCCTCGCCCTTCTCTCTCACACACTCTCTCTCTCTGTATCCATATATATCTTTCTCCTCTTGCAATTCATTCATCACTTCTTCACCTTCTTTCCATCTTTTTTTCCAAGGCATATTCACTTGTTCATCTGCTTCTTCTCTGTTTCTCTCTCTTTCTTCCTCTCTGTTACCTATTCTTCCAATTTCTTCCGCTGGGCCATATCTTCTTCGTGATATCACTTTGGTGTCACTGTCAACTTCTTAGCAAATACGCCAAGACGGCTTGAGCGATGGGGAGTCATGGGTTGACGTCGACGTCCCTTACTGCGCTCTCTAGGGAAGCGATCACGTCAGTCTGCGTTCGCTTGTGCTACTCCACTTAACGTATGGGTGCACTTAAAGTCACCTGGTAACTTCTAATCACCTTCTGTTGGCGACACTTTGCGCGCTGGTCGACGGCTGACGGGGTTACTTACGTCTAGCCTGCTTCGAGCTTCGGCTTGTTATGGGAAGGAATGAAGATTGTAAGCTTAATTCTTGATCTCTTGAGGATCTTAGGACAAAGGTCAGACGCTGCTCCCGCGATCTTTCCTTGCGGCCGACTCGAGTAGGGGGTGATTGCGATTTTTTTTAGCTCGACTCCTTCTTTTGGCACTCCGAATCTGTCACGGAAGCATACGTAACTGTGCTTGGTCCAGTAATAATAATAATAATGTTTGTAACAATCATTCACTATCAATATTATCATCATCTATTTCTTGAAACTTTGTACTTCAAATCTTCAGCCCATTTCACACCATCTCCTGCTATGCCTTCACTTCCACTTCCGAAATCGCGTACCATAGTCTACATACATGGTATAACTGCATCACAGTTATTCTTATCGCGCGCGAAAATCCGCATGCTGACCTAGCCACGATAAATAAATAATTAGTCCGTATATAAAAACACTCTTCGTGCTTTTGTATACTCACTATAATGTCACTAGCTATACTTTTATACACCTCTGAATGATCAACTGCAGATCCACTGCTTACCAAATAATTTTTACTCGGATAAAGTTAACGATTGTCCACCTTATCATACGTTTGGACTTCTTTGTGTAACGTATGGTACCACGTTGCTATGGTGGTACTGTTGTTTTCTTCAGTACAGAGATTGCCTACGCGACAGACTGACAGAGTCATGGTAGATTTAGTGTAGGGGATAAGTAGATAGAGAATAAAAATATAGATGGCTGATCGTGATTGTATACGTAGATATTTCAGTAATTGGTTCACTATAAATGAAATGGGATCTTAATGTAAAAGTAAGATCGTAATCGTGACTTCTTTGCATCTCTTTGATAATTGCTTCCGCGACACGAATGGACCGTGATCAGCGACACAAGTTTGCTCCTCGGTTATAATTACATAAATGACTTTCGCTCGATGATTAATTAATCCGTCGAGAACAAAGTTCGTTAGCTCAGCGAAAGTCCTCCCATTGGGAGACCAAAGAATTCGCATAAGAGAGTCTTTGAAATATTAAATTCAACTTTCGCTTTAGTTGCAAAAATTTCCCTCCAGAATTTTAATGGCGCCACTAGTTGATCTTGTTCATCGTGAAAACGAAATAATGATCTTTGAGTATAATCTCTACCAGTTAACGTATATTATGCTACAAGTTATACCATACGTATGTGTGGTATAATCACTAATAAATTACTCCGGAAGCTTCGGTACGCTTTCATTATTTCACGTCTAATCTAGATATAATTTTACACATTGCACAATGATATCCTCTAGCAATATATTCTCGATTGAAGATAACCACAGTATATATTTATTATTTTATATTAAAAATCTTGACAATATTTAGATTCGTAATCGAATTAACAAAAATTGATCTGAAAATATATATGGGCTATAGGAAATCAATAAGTCTAAGGTTCACCTTCCATAAATCAATTACGTTTACCCAGTCAATTTATTTTCCGAAAAATCGTGCTTTTAATGTATGTCAATCGTCATGGCCGCTATATTGCGAAATCGCGTATAAAGCATCATATACATGGTGGCGAATAATTCTGATTTATACCTGACAGTAGAGAACTCGGTTGCGACGAACAAACGATAAGTCCTACTCGTTTCAAAATACATGATCGATAATTGCAATGGGTAACTGCAGTGTCGAATGGAGCGTAGAAATTTCCACGTTCACTCATAATCCTCCAGAAATAAATAGACGTCTGATAGCATATATATATATATATATATTCTTCAGGTAATAAAATGGCTCTTCGCAACGAGATCCAGTAACAAGAACGATGACACGCGTCGTTTCTTCGTCGAAGTCAGAAATAAGTCGAAGCATTAATGAAGTTTGAATCTAACTCTCAGTACTCGTACTCATTTTACATTTTACGATCGTAGCGAAGCAAACGAGTGTCGACTGTATAGCGTAGAAATTCACTGTCGAGGCAACGAGAATCCAGGATTAGTTGATTCGCCGTTAGAAGGAATAGAACATGTATATCTATACATACAAGCCGACTTCGCTAGCGTTAAATTACTAAACTTGAATAAGGTCCCTCGTTCCCAACCCAATGAGCTCGTCAATGAAAAGCATTCCCGAAGTATAATAGTTATTGGGTCACTTGGATTCTAAAAATCTAAATAGTAACAAATTAATTGAACGTTATATGTATATGCCACCTCAGGTAAAATAAGACTAGAATTGTTTTCAATGAATTTACAATTGAATTTTGTTAAAGATTCCAGACCATGCCGAACGTTAATTTATCGATAAGTCCCATAGGTCCCATTATTCCAAAAAGGGATGGCAGAATGAAAACTTGCCGCTGACTTCTTAAAAAAAAAAAAAAAGGTGGCGAAGCCACGTATAAAGACCGCGGCATAGAAAGCGGGCCCTTTTCTCTTATAAAACCATCCTCCCTTCAGGCCTAAGGTACATTATAATGCGTAGCTTACTGTTTTAATGGGGACGTATGTAGAGTAGCTGGCTATTGTCCCGAACGAAAAAAAAAGATGTTCAGGCTCACCTGAGCCAGATATATGTATACCGGGCGCCAAGCCATTGTTTCGAAACGGGACCTCCCGCGAGATCTAACGAGGGCTACCTACCTTTATTTTATCCGATTTTTCCGAAACGACAAGGTCCTCGCGACGCTGATGCTACCGTTCTCTCCTTCTTTGCTACTAGAATCCTGCTTCGCATACAATTTCAGATAGAATTAAATCGCACTCGGATTGGACCAGCAAGAAAAAGAATAAAATATAAATTGTCATTGCGAGTCGAGCTAAATCATTTTCTGAAAAAAAATAAACGTCTTACTCCACTTTACCATGTTTTACCTTTAAAGTCCTTCACGCACAAAATAACGTAACGACGTAAGACGTAAGGGTACGCGTACTGCCCCTCCAAGGGAACAGTACTAGATTCTGATTGGTTGGTTTCCTTACGCTTACGTCTTACGTCGTTACGTTATTTTGTGTGTGAAGGGCTTGAATCCTCGAGTGCTGACAGTCTGAACTAGGTAGACGACATAGAATATCGTATGTCTTGTAAGATAAGTAACCACGAGATATAATTCTTGAATTATATAACATGGGGTACGTGCATACAGACGCTTATAGCTTGGTAATACAAGCTAGCAAGACCAAAGCATTCTGGGTAACATGAGCGGGTTCGACAGCATCTTTGCCTTTTAGGTCGGCAACCTCCTCACAAGATGGGTGTCACGACATGTACGTTCAGATTACCTAAAGGGATTTATAATATATAGGACCCAGTTGTAAAACGTAATTAGGATCAGTGGGCATGTTACTTGTTGTGTCATTACCAAATTGTATATCTCGATTTCGTTATATCGGACGTAAAGGAAAACGAATTTAAAAAAGATACGTTGGTGGAAATCAATGTAACATAAAAGACATTCCAACGAAAGGAGATCTACCCGTGTAATCGGCGCCAGTCGAATGATTATATTAATGACGTGTGATTATCGATACGTGAAAGTGACTGGGCATCTTTATTAAGTTTCGTATCTACTAACAATGATGTTTCATTCGTGAGGAGTGCATGTCGAGTTCGATGATTTTGCACTTTTGTTAGGATAGGTCATATTTAACTACCGACAGGCCTATATTTTAATGCAAATGTAACATCGGCTCGTAGATGAGTTTCCAGTACCCGCAGCGATCGATCGGCGATAATCATTTTCGATCAATGGTATTGATCGATCAATTAATTTAGTAGAGATCGTTACTTTCAGATACTATTCGCATATATGCCACTATTGAAAAATCGATGAAAAATCAATATATTCTCTTTATATTCGGTATATTATAGAATTATCGATCTTTTCATTTATTGGGTATAATTATAGTGAATGAATATTCAAAGGGAATGAAAATTTCGGAATTTTTTTTATCAATAATTTTTCGTACTATTTAACCATTAGTCATGTCGTGCACGTGAAACGGTCTTTACATCGTTTACGATTATTTTGTGTGTTTATACGTTTTTTATAGGGATCGAAGTGCATCGCACTGCTTAACAAGGTTTAATTTAAATTCTAATCTCAAAACATGTGTAAGCAATCGAAATGTTCATTGTACCAATTTACCTGTACCGTCACGATTGATAATTGATTCAATATTCTCAGAAAGCCTTAATTCAATATTCTATGTCCCAGACCTGTATTACATAGCGGACGAGGCAGATGGATTCCGGAAATGAAGCATGGCCGTTCGAGGCTCATAATTTTCACAATTTCGTTGAAAACCAGCCTGTTCGCAGAAGAATCCATCGCGCGTAGCGGATTTTACCTCCATTAGCTAATAACGTAGCGCAGAGAGGCCGCCTCTGTTCCATGCTCTATACGTTGAGGCGAGATAACCCGCTTCTGCTACAGTAGGGGTCCATCAACTAATGAGTTACAAGGGGATGCTGTAGGGCGAACAGGACCGAAATGTGGTCAAGGAAGCACCGCCGAAAGGAAAGAGCTAATTAAGATTACGCGCTTGGGGGTGCGGAAAATTAGGAGACTGCTATACGTCCGCGCGCGCCAAGCGAATACTAATCATTCGTATCTAATTATAAAAGGATCATTATGGTCGACTCACTACGAGTTATTACTGTGCATATGGATATCGCCAGGTTCATCCTTGAAGTACCTATATGTTACACAAGCAATTGGTTGGTAACAGTGACTACGATCAGACTTGACTAAGACAACCTTAAGGCGTAGCGCATTAATTCTGTTTGAAGCAGACGACAGTCTTGATGTGAAAGCGCGTGGGAAACTATGCGAGTATCGGGTCGTATCTGGTGTAAAAGGAGTATTAAAAAAAAAAATTAAGTCGCGGTGGTATTTAATTGAAGAAATGAAAAATGATATGAAAAAAAAACGTCTTTGTATGACAAAAATTGTTCATAAATCCTTGACTTTTTTTTCCTTGGCACCGTGTCAAGAGGCAGTCGGCCGTACCGAGAAAAAGTAATCGCGAACGAATGAGGACTGCTAAATACAGAGGGGCGAAGTAGGTAAGGAGGGGAAATTTATAGGGACCATAGATCCTCGCGAGAAGCAACAGAGAGAGAGAGAGAGAGAGAGAGAGAGAAAAAATGAAAGGGTATTTCACGGAAATAACACCTCAGCTGAACAGAGCTCTTTACTTTCAGCCAACACAACCGTAACACCTCGTGGTTGCTGGTCGCTTTTTATTGGAAGCCAATAGATTCTCGTAGCCGCCATCGACCAGAAATTACAGCTTGTTTCTGCTCTTCCGCTTCGGTTCAAGATGGGAAGAGAGAGAGAGAGAGAGAGAGAGATCTCGAGCGTTCACGCGAGTAGCATGTACGGCGTGATGTAGTTAGGTCAAAAATGAAAGGAATAAAAAGAGTACATGAATAATGAGAATATCCTTTTTTACCTCCTGATAGTTCCCTTTACCGCCTGCTGATCAGAATTCTTTGCTCGTGCAAGAAACTTTACACGCTCAGCTATTGCTTCTCGCGAGAGACTAAATTTCACTGGGCATATATAGCAGACGTAACCGGGATCGTCCCGAAACTTTGAAGACCCAATGAATCTCGTTGCTATATTCTCCGCCTCGAGGGTATCGCTAAGTTAATTTAATAGGCTTCCGAGAACAAGGAGCGCCCAGAGGTGCTTGCAAGTGATTTATAACTCGTGGATATATTCGCGAGTAAATATAAATCTAACCTAAATTCTAATGGTTAGACGCGAGTGTCTTAAAAAATAGATTCCTTCAGAGTAGTACTCTGTGAAAGATCCATTAACACTTAAACCATAGGGGTAATAACGTTGATTACTTCCACTTAATGCGAGTATACTAAGATTACATACGTATCTTGAAAGCTGATGAGTTTTATTCCAAGAAATTATGTTTTTGTCAATACTTAAATTTGTATCTAATTTTTGTGTAAAATAATCATTTTTTTGTGTATCTTGAATTATCTTGCTATTTTCTTTTGGCGTGACACCACACGTCAACCGTCGGTAAGGTGCTAAGGAACCTTTGTTACGAAGGAGGTCAAAGCGAAAACGTCATCGTTTTATAGAGAGCCTACAGCAACGTCGTGACGTCATGACGTAGTATAAAAGAGAAGTGGTCGTGTTCAGCTGTATGAGGCGTACCGGGTAATCTAGACGTGGATGAGGCTCCTGAACCCATATTGAAAAACACAATATCTCGTGGGTTCAGAGAGATTTGCGTTTTACGAGAAAAATATGAGGCTCAATTTGCGTGATATAGTCGAGCAGGTATCTCTTTTGATAGGAGCACTTTGGCCTCCTCGCATCTAGGCATCTCGCGTGGCAAACGGCTCCTCCTATACGTTTCCCTTATATCTTCCTTATAACCTGCAACCCAGCGCCGAGAGGTGAGCACCGTTTTAATACGGGATCGTCTGGGACGCTGTAATTTACTAAATTGAATATTGCCTGCAGCCTGAAACTACGTCGCCGCTATACGATCGAGATGACGATACGAGAGAATGATCTTGATGTCTTCCTGGAAGGATCGCTGAATTCAAATAAATGTATCATATAAAAAAAAACATGCTTCCGATAATTACATTAATTAGTATATCATCAATTAACACTTGCTGTAATCTCAATGATATCGAAATACAAAATTCATACGGCCATTCTTACAGACAAATATATTACCGCGTAGTGCCTGGTACGATGCAATGAGAAATAATCGAAACGTCGAGACGCAATTTAAATGCTACAATGTATTCGTTTTAAATGCATATTAACTATGCATTACGCCTCGACGCAAAGATGAATTACGATAGCGTCGACTGTCTCACGTCTCGTTTAAATCGATCGTGAGTTAACTGTCATTTTCTTTCGACAAAGCACGTCCTTCCAGGTAATGCCTTTTGCTGGATGGAGCCATCGTGTCCATCGCGTCCATCGCGTTCGTCCATGGGTATATCGTGCCCATCCATGGGAATCACTACGTGGGCTTCCTTCATTAGCCGCGTAGATAAAGACGCGCGTTCCCTTTTGTGGCACGCAGTGTGGATCTCGAGCTTAAGGTCCACCTAACCAAAAGCCTTTATCTACGCATCTAGAGAGCCCACCACTTAATAGAGATGCTATGATAATTGATGTCTTCTTAACTGGCTGCCGCGAGCCCTTTTACGGCATCTCAAGATGCGGTCCATCTTCTTGGCGATCGAAACTTCTTTCCTTCGGAGACACCTATTTAGTAACCGATAGGACACTGAGACGCGTGTGCTTCACATACCGGAAGTAATAGGCATATACTCAAGTTGGGCAATGATCTAGAAATGGGATTAGAATCAAGAGTAATCGGTCACCTCTGACCCTTATATCAAATTATACGTATAAATAAGATGGACCTTTATTTAATCGATAGGGAATATATCTCCTCTTTCATTCGTATGTGCGTGAATCGTCTTAAAAAGGCGTGTCGTTACCCTCGTATCTTTACGTTGATTAAGGATGTGACGTAGATAAAGGAGGAAGTGCTGGACGATGGGAAAAATACGTGTGGAGAAACAAGGGAGGAAAACGCGTTGACCCCGCGGTTCTTCGAGTTCTCGCGAAGGAGCCGACCCGGCAGCCAATTATTTCGCATGGCAAAGGAAACCGCCGCGATTTACAGGGCTCAACCTTCGACCCAGCCTGACTTGCCGGCATATAAAACGGCAAGTTTAATGGTAATGCGATGTGAATTATATGCCAGTGTCGGTTTTATAAAACCGGGCCTTTTTCCCAAGGCCACATTTGCAACGTGTCCCAAGACTGAAACTGGATGGTTACCTTTTGGGATTCTCTTTGAATTGAGGACCCCCTGCGTGCTTAGCTAAGAATATCTGAGATGCTCGGTATATATCATCCCCTCTTTGATTTGGTCCTCACGCTATGATATGGTAACATCTTTTTTTATTTCTCTCTTTTTTCACTACCCTTGGCTAATATTTTGGGAATTCAAATGAGAGACCTCGATTTATGAGCACCGCGCAGCAGTATGGGCGATGACAACCGACTTCTCCCCTACACCCCCAGCACGCAATAGGTATACGTAATACGTATTTCGCGGTAGGTACGTCATAAGTATATCTGTATATACTGTAATTCCTTATCAAATCTCATAAAATTATTACAGGCCTGGATTTGATCGTATCCTGCTATATACTTGCTGGTTATATTATTTTTAGTCGCTCTTTGATTTACATGAAACTTCTTCTGCGGTCTCGGCTGTCTTCTGTAATTAAACTTGTCGCTGTCAGGTGTTTTTGATATTCGAAACGTCTCGTGTATTTTTACATAAGCGTAAGTTCCCATTGCTTTTTGGCCCTCCGAGAGCATATGGCAGTGTTCAAGTTTGTGTCGAAAGACACGTAACGCGATACTAAGAGACGAAGGAATGGTTGTATGTTTTTTTTAAAAACCTTTGATCAAATTCGAAAAATCCACTAATTATACATGAAAAAATAATTTTTGCAAGGCACTGTACCTTCCATACCTTTATGATCCATTGTGAGACGTCCTACTAGAAATAAAAGCAAATGCTCACCAGAGGCACAGGAATCATTTTTGAGATTGTACTTAGGGATATTGCGCGCGGTCGCATTCCTGCCGGATCGGGGAGTCATCTGGATGAGACGATACAATGCCTAGCTTAGTCTTACCTAGCGCAAGCTTCGGCTAGGTGGAACTCCAGCACAATATAGGCGCAGTCGAGTGTGTAGATAGGGCATGAAATATTGCGCAAAGATGACCGATACCAGTAGCGCATGAGACTTGCTTGCTTTCTCACTTACTTGCACTTACTTACTGCGCTAGCATTTTCGCTCACTTACTAGCTTACTTGTCTTCCTGACTTTGCTACCCATATCGTTGAACGAAAACTTGGTTCGGCTATTTTTCAATAGACTGAGGACAATGTCTTGCACTCGGCTAACCGTATGATATTATTTCTGTAAATTTCCAAATTTTACCTATACATTATTCGATCCTCAGGTATTGATTATTGATAATTGATCCGAGTAAATTTTAAACTTGATCTGCTCGTGTGTAGTTATAATCTTTAAGGGTCTAGAAGGCTTCGGATTGGTCGGCATATATATAAAACAAGACGATACTGTATGTAATGGAAATAATGCGAGTCATCAAATTGAATGATTATACTGGTTAACACTGAAGGATGACTAATCCATAGTACGACTCCGTATCTAAAATCAAAGCTCGCGATTAAAGGTGCACGCTTCGGAATCCTTGGCTTGGATCTAACACGTTATTTTGTCGGCGTTAGTCAAAGTAGGTACCCGCTGCGTCTCGACGCTGCGGTTAGTTATATACGTGTATACCTATATCGACGGTAGCGAGAAATCGCACGCGATAATCGATACCCGAGCAATACTTTATCGAGATATCATAGTCCGACGCCATAAGGAGTCCGTAAGGGTCACGGGCCTCGCCGAAGTGATAAATTTCTAATACGCGACGTAAGGAAGAACATCCTATTCTCTTGTGGGAAATCATTCGCTTCTCGAAAGTTACCCAGACACCCCTTTGTTCCGTGCTTGGAATCTCGTTAAATTATCACAGCTTGCTGAAGAAAGCAGAAAATAATTAAATTAAAAAAAAATTTCCCAACTTTCTTTGCGTACTGAGAAAATTGTACGTAAGCCAGTTAGCTTTCTTCTCTTTAAATGTTTCCATGGAAGCAGTCCTATATTTCTTGCTTTTTGTTTTTTTTTTTATTTCGTCGCATAAACTTTTAATACAAAATATCCATTTAACATGTGCAATGTGAATGGCAGATTTCCATGGGAAGCTCGAGAATCTCGCAACGATAAAATTACACGGTATATTTATTATTTCTGGAACTTGTCTGCGAAAGCCAATTTTTGTTCTATAGTCGCTGATGTACTGTAGGGATGAGGACTGTGGAGTTGAACCAAATCTCTTTTTAATAATACCCTTGGAAAATCAATACCCCTGCCGTAGTGGTATAGTCTCTTCATCATTCCGTCATCAGCGCAGCACCTAACGTGCCAGAGCATACATACTCCTAGAATGCATACATCCAATATATATATTAGGTAGATGCAATATTCGAGTAAATCTATTTTGATTCAAAAGACAAGATTATTCCATATTTCATAACGTGGACACCAACCATTACTAGAATACCATATTGATTTTTGCAATATAAGAAGTATCCCTATAGCAAAGTACCTGGTTGTAACGAAACGTTAATAACTACTTTAAGTATTGCCGCGTCAATATGTCAGTATACCCGTGCGCCATCTCGATTAGGTATTACGAAGATAGGCCTGGCGAACCGGTAGTCTGTCGCCCAGCAACGTACAAACGAGTAAGGTGTACTGCCCGGTTACGCAGGTACCACGTTTTTCTACATTAATTAATTTCATGTGTCATGTTTGAATCCTTATAATAGAATACTCTCGTTATTTTCTTTTGTTTGATAAGTTAGTTGTTCGTATAAGTGACAAACGTGGGACATTCGGAAAGAGAGCAAAAGGATTCCTAATCAAATAGCTATAGCCTGGTATATATACCAGTGTGGTCTCCAAATTAAATGATGCTGGTCAATAACGGACGACCCATCTCATGGAAATACTGAAGGAAGCATCTCAGAGACAGAAAAGATCTAAATCTATATACGTACATTGGAGCAC
Organism: Trachelus iudaicus; assembly: GCA_030142595.1. Taxonomy (NCBI): domain Eukaryota; kingdom Metazoa; phylum Arthropoda; class Insecta; order Hymenoptera; family Cephidae; genus Trachelus; species Trachelus iudaicus. The sequence goes on from JARQTH010000318.1 coordinate 848,411, forward strand.
CGCCGTTTTAAAGCCGTGAACTTATGATGCATAGTATGCGGGTATGAATGAACGGTTTTTTGCGTTTTTATTTGTATATTTGTGATTATTCGAAACTCAAATTAATTTGTGTGTTATATATAAAATAAAAGTTAAGAAGAATACATGGTAATTATTTAATAATTGGTAAATAACTTATTTCAACCATAGGCGCCAGCATCTTTTAAACAATACAGCGCAAGGCATAATTGGTGGTTATGTTGCCCCGATAGGAATCATATCCCTAGACAATACAGTCTAGATCATTTCGGATGAATGGACCTGATCTATGCCAGCTTCACCATCACATGGGTCCACCTATCTTGAGACCCCTTAAAGATCTATTTGGTGGAGGAACAGATTATGTATAGCGTGACACGGTCGGTATTACTGATTACAGATTAGGCTCTTTGAGAATATAATACCACTCACCTGGTCTCTAGCATACATATAGAACAATTGATAAAAGGTACCCTTTTGTAATGGTATATACGTCATATTGTCCTGCCGTACATATGGGATCTTGAAATGAACTCAAAGACGTAGAATAAGGTGGTACGTTACCGCTGCTAACGAGAAAAATCTCACGTGATCTCGCATGGACCTCTTATTAATAATAGTTCCTGTAATCAGCCATACAGTGCCTATTAATATAGCATAGTAATTGCCTCTAACGTCTAGCCCATGCTAATTAACGTGCATCACGAATATTGTCAGTATACGTAATTTTTTTCTTTCATTGAACTTCTTTTCATTATACGTAAGTCCAATTACGTCGTCAAGAAACAATTAGCGATGTAATTGAGTGCTCGCAGCGATAGCCCACCTTTATGATCCTTTATGCTACGACTGAAAGATAAGTACTGTAATTATAAGTAACCGCGGGTGGTTATATCTGACCATCGAGAAAGCCTTTGGAGAAACGCGGTTGCGGCCAGGGTGTGTTTCTAGGAAGAACCGTGTGTTTTGGTAATTTTGAGAAATTCAATTAGACCGATGCGACATTGATGTAGGTTAGTGTAACGTGTGTGAGACTGGTACAAATTGGTTGGTAAATATAGAAATGTAGTTACCTACTTAAGCTTACCTTGTCTGGCGTGACTCGTCGATCCCGAGAATTTTGCGTAGAGCCCATAAGGAATTTGTCCACGTCAAGATTACGTCGGCGAAGCGTGATCGATCCCAAGGTACTCGAGCATGTTTTTAATGGTTAATGATACAGTTTGTGAAACTCGATAGTGCAACTAATGCTGCCAGGCTGTCGGACTCGCGCTGACAAACTATCCCGGCATATCGTTGAAGGAGATCGCATTACGGCGTAATCCTGTGCGGATCCAGCATCACTCGTAAGCGGGAACTGATGACGTAAAATAGAGCATAGAGAATTAAGTTAAATAGACAAAACAAGATGAAGTGGAGGAAAGCATAATAAGAGATGGTAGCGTAGCATGTTAATTAGAAAATATATAGAAAAGGTATGGTATAAAGAGTATTCAAATTTGGCGCGCATCGCCAATGCGCATGCGCAAGTCTCATTTGAGTGGATACACTAGAAATTGAAAATGTATTGACGAGAGCATTGTTCGGTATTTAACGTCTGTCCGAGACGGAATTCACCCTCGTAGGTCATTAGAATAATTTGGCAGGGGTCGAAGGGATGCAGGGTGACCCACACAGCTGGGGTGAGGGTTTTCAGAATGCTCGGCTCCTCCTAACCCCCGCTCGAGGCTCTTACGTAACAAACTGCACCCTCGAAAACGTGGTGTTACAGGGGCGCGATTATTTCTCAAGTGCGATATTTGAATTTCGGATTTTCATTTTGTCAAATCGCATCTTACAGCCCTTTGTTTTTTATCAATTTTATACGATTACGCGAACGGATTTAAAATTATGTTGAAATTCGTGCTGATTCAAGAAACTATACTTAATGGTGTAAGCGCCAGCAGTAAAACCTTCACGGTAACGACCTACGGTGTACATGAAAGTCCTTTACCCTTTTAAAGTGACTATTCGCTAAAAATGGCAGTTAGCTAACCAAACGCCCTGTAAGTTCTTAACGCGCTTGGGCTATACTTTTTTACGAGGCAATTTGCCAACGGTTCAATGGCAACTCTCGAGATCTGTCCCGGCGTGCGCTAATGATGGAGGTATACGTATAACGTGAGGTGAAAAAGGAAGGTTACGAGCTCGATCGGTGATACTTCCGTGATGGAGACGGTGAGCTGGAGGTCGTAGGTTAGAAAACTAGGGTCCCCGGAATTAAATGAAAGTAATTGCGAATTACGGGTGAAGTAGAACTGGAAGTAGTAAAGTATACTTTAACTGCATAATTACGTCTCTCTAGGTCGGCATGTAAGATATTAGAAGGAGGAGCTCAGTTAGGTATCAGGAGGAGACTGATAGCTGATGTAAATGAAGATGAATTAGAGTAAATAAGTAGTAATGGGTATAATGCCGTTGCTATTTAATCTTCGTTAAGGGAGACGTGTCTGTAGCCTATATGCGGACTCATACCCAGTGTGTTTCATGGTTAATATGCTTTTTAGAAAATCACGTAAATCCCATTAAATAAATTCATACTGTTTTTCTTTTTTTTTTACGACGAATAATTCATATCTGAATTAGCCTCATAGATATTTCTAGTAATTAAACATTTTTTTGTCAGATTCATCATATTATTTTTTGTAATACGTACAGCTGCGTACCGAACCGAAATTAATACTCGATCGTGTCCCTGAATGAAACATATAAATGCACCTTTAACCCGCCCACCGATTCAATTAGACCATTTTGCATTTTCCACGCTCTTTCCTGCATATTGTACCTACGCTTACACCCTGTTCGAATCATAGAGCACGTGGTGCCTACATCTGTCGCACTAGCATCATACATCCGAGACCACCTTCCCCCATCGACCCTCTTTTCCTTCATTTTTTTTTACACTCTCCCTGCCTCCTAGCCCTTTCTGGCTGACTGTCCCATTTCTCTCTATAGCCAGTACCCACCCGTACCAATTCTGCCCCAGTGCCGACCCTATTGTCGGCAGTTTCTATTAGAATAACCCTAGGATTTTTATGGCACATGTGCCCGTAGCTTTCGTTCGCCTCTCTCGCCTTTTGGCACTGGGGTTCCGCCACCAGGAACTTTGATTTGCGACCATCGACACAAGGACGCTCAGAGCGATGAAGGAGTCCGAAGTCAAGGGGATGGTGGACGTGCAGGAGAATAAGGGAGGATCGAAGGGATTAATTTAGATTTTTATTTGCTCGACACGACTTAGACACGTGGCTCAGACCACGATGAGAAACCCGTGTTTATTTCTCGTTTGGACTAATTGACACGTGACCATAGAAATATTATTAGAGAATCGATCAAGCTCTTATATTGATAGTGGATATAGGAATTGATACTGATTGGTACATAAAACCAAGGAAAGTCGAAGTGCCCCGTGGATCTAAGCTATCCAACAAAATATGCTTTTTCATGGTAATTTGACATAAGGAGCTTCCCAATGTAAATTGATGCGAATAATAGATACGAAAACTGAGGAACGACGGGAATCAATATATTTCAAACTTCCGGGTGACATTTCAGGGCGGAAGCGATTTTTCTTTAAGAAAACGTGACGGTTCCTCGAAATCGGAACCCTCCTCGCACCGTGTTAGTGATCGATAAGGCTATTTCTCAAAATCCGTTTAAAACACTGTCCGCGGCGAGAGGTTACATGGTTCTATGGTGAAATTGAAAAATCTCGACAACTTATGATGACGTCATAACAGACGGGACACCCTTCTGATGTATGTTTCCTTCTTATTGGATCCAGAAGCACTCTCTGGCACTCTGGGACACCTCAACTTCTCCTGCCACAAGACAAAAGACATTCTCTTCTCTTATGAAGGGCCTTCGTATATAAACGTAGGACTAAAATATCACGAACCCTTCGCATGGGTACCCCAGTCTGAAATATGAAGCCCTATATTAAATGCGTTGCCGTACTATATTTTAGATCTTTCCACCCTTTACGGAAAGTCCCAAGCCCAATGGTTAAGCCAAATCGATCAGAAAATCAAAAGATTATTAAAACACGATATCAATACGTTACGTATATTACCTGCTTGGGAACTTCTGCCCTCTGCTATAATATTTTATACGTATTTCATATATCTTGTTTTTAGAACATTTTTGCCTCTAATATCCACCTACGAGCAATTTAGCCTGCGCTTCGTTTCCGTGATTTATCGGCGCAGATGAGAATCGGAGCCCGTGTAGCAGCCATGTAGATACATATACCTACTACCTACCGATGGTAGATGCCGGGCCCTGTAATTCAAGCCATTAATGGCTGCTCTAATGAAAATTCAACACTGCCATGGGTTTTCGAGTTTGCGAGACACGCGTTGTTTTATCCAGCTGCAGGGAAGACATTAATCCCATATAAAATTTCAAATCACATTGTTCAACCGATACATAAATCTGTAGCGAAGTAGACGATTGTACATCAGAAAGCAATATGTGAATTAATATCTGTAATAATTTTCTATTCAATTGATTTACGAAAAACTTTCAATATTAACTTACGTATATGGTCATCAGATGCGTATATTACATATATGTATTCTGTACCATAGATTACTTGCACATGCCTACCTGCAGGCAAACACATAACGGCATATGTTGACATTAGAACAACGTAATTACCAATACGCCCCACCGATTGAGTAAAGTTCGTATTGGTGCGCGATAGGCGTCATTGAAGCACGTTAAAATTTTCGTATACACTGCCAATACAATATGCCTCAGTAAGTTAACATTTTTACAAATAACCTTATCGATGGGAGTAATTCAGTTGATAAAAAAAGAGATAGTAAAACATAAAGTACACGTTTATTCCGTTTAGGAAGCATAAATTTGGTGAGCGTCACTTCCGCTGCTCGTTTTTGCCGCTTGGGGCGCTGATTGGCTCGGCTTATTCTTTTTCAAACTAGAACTTATCAATTTCACGGAACGATATCCTCTATTTAATCCCGGTCGAGAGCTTTTGGGGGGACGTCGAAACGTTCGTATTTTTATACCAAGCACGAATCCATCTTTTTTTCTTTCTTTTATTTATTTCTCTCTTTCTCGTTGCCGTCGATTTTTCCTTCCGCTCCGCGCGCGAGATGATCCTTTGACGCGTGAGTGACAGCCGTGGCTGCTCACATCTGTCCCAGCGGCTCCCACTTTTATTTTACTCCGCTTATACTTCCTTTTTTTCCTCTTCCCATCTCGTGCGTTTCTTACCGTGGTTATAGTTGACTATGAATGGGGCTTTGTACCGCGCCCGGCAGCGTTAAGCCGAGCACGCTACACCGAAATAAACTCACGGAATAAGAAGACGATAGCAACTTCGCCGGCGGTAACGGAAGAGGAGTGAAGGAGAAGGATGAGGATGAGGATGAGGGAGGAGGTGGAATACGGAGGATGAGAACTGGAAGACGGTAGATGACGAGGATGAGGTTAGAGGACGGAGGATGGGATGACGGTGGCAAAGAAGGAACGGCTGGCCTGAGTGAAGACACTAATTATCCGTTTTGTGCGCTCGGGAATTTCGGTAATGGAGATCTCCGGATCTCAACGCGCAGTATTTTCGTCAACGACATCGCCAGATGTAGCAGCGAGAACGACTTTAACGCCATTTGCATATACACCTTTGTGATCAGTCAGGTCCGAAGCCGTTTCTTCGAAAGGATCAACGCATGACACAAGGATTCTCAGAGAGGCGATGTATCCAATTTTTGGAAATCTTTAGAAATTTTATTTTTATTTACTTACACACTTCTCTTGTACTATTCACTGTTGCTTTTACCGCGAGCTATTGGGATTTGATAACCGATAAAAGTATGGCTCAACGTCTATTTGAAAATCAATCAGATGCGTCGATCAGGAACTTTAGATACATCTGTTCGCCTTCCCGCATATTCCACACTCTGTTTGCGGTTTTCAAATAAAGTCTTTCGAATAATAGACTCTGTGAATACAACAAAGGTTTCACTATAATGTCAGTGTGAAATCATCAATATAACCTTACTGCACATAGGCACTAGGTTGGTACATCTGTTCGCGTTCTCGTACTTATAAGCATTGTAGTGGTTTTATCCGCTTGATGTTCTGCCAAAAATCGACGTATACAATTTTTTTTTCGAACTCTCCAAACGTAACGTACGAAAAACTATCAAACGAATATACAACTATCCTTCAGGCCTTGCATCCTAATTTCAAGGTTCGTGCTACGAATGCTTCGGCCATGCGACGTTTTCTATGCAAAGGCACCTTTATTTAGTCTCCTCTTAAAACGTCACATTTTTATGCTAACGAGATATGCCTATCTACAAAATCGATCTTGTAATGGGATCCTTTTAATCCGTATTAGAAGCATTGTCAGGCAAAGAACTAGTTCCAAGTTAAATTTTTCGTTCTTGTTGGTTGTAAGGAGATTGCGGAGATTTGACCGTGATTTTTGTCAGCTGCGTACATAATATACATTCCTTCGTGTGCATGTGTATACAGAGTTATTCAGTAGAAACGCACTACCTGAAGTTAGCATGTCCATTTGAGTCTTATGGTGAAGCCATGGTGAAACGTGATGCGTTTGGGCTGAATAACCTGGTACACGTATGTATGGGTACGTATATTATACGTGTATATCTAACAGTGTGAACGGTGTATATATTTTTGGCCAGAAGTCAAATTTCGAGTGCACGGCAAACAGCACGCGGTGAGCCGAAAAAGTTTGTCTATATGACCGAGCAAGCGATCGACAAAAGTTTCCGTTTGCCGCGAGCGCAAACAACCAAAGTTTCACGTTCCTTTCTAAAACGATCGGTCCTTTGGAATATACGTAGCCGCAAAATAGCCCATTCACGTTTATGCAAAGCACATAATGCGCTCGTACGACGACGCTCGAGAACTCGTAAAATAGAAACGCGGCGAGTCTTTCTTTCGTAGAAACGTAACTTACTGATCTGTGCGTCTAAAGATAAAATAAAAGATGGAGAGATCAAAAGACTAAACCAAAAAATATTGCGTCAAGCGGTTCTCTTGAATAGCATATATGCATTTCTCAATGCCCGAAGAGCGTGACGGGAGTCACGAAATTTTAATGTTTCAAGTGGCGCGTGTGTCGTCCCAAAAGTATACGGTAAATTTGCATTAAAGATTCACGCGAGGCTTAAGAGAGCAAAGCGAACGGAGCTAAAGAGAAAAGAAAGTTAAAAGAAATGGATATATCTATACTGGCCTCAAGGAAAAATAAAAATATACAAAATTCCACTTTGAGTATATTCTAGCTAACTGGCAGGAACGTGAAAAAGGCGAGAAAGACAAAAAAAGACAAAGAAGAAGGAAGATCAAAAAGCTCAATCCGGTGCTAAAAATCTTAATGCGCCACGAACAAATGACTATGCGGTGGATTTCACGCTAAGCGATTTAAGTTGACGCGTCGCGTGCAACCTCCATTCTCTTAATCCTCCTCGTTACCGTAAATTATTTTTAAGAGTCATTGCGTCCAAACGCGTGGCTTGGATATCCTTACGTAGGGCCCATTATTTTTACCTTAACAATAAATTCCTTCGACAGGATAACCTTATAATTTCACGACCGATATCTCGTATAGGATTAAATTAAATACTTTCTTTTTATCGGAACCGTGTCTGATGTACTTACTTACACGAAGTATAATATTGAGATTCAGTTAAGGAGAAAAGAAATATACCTTATTAATACATTATCAGATTATCACTATTTTCAGTTTAAACGTATACCACAACGCTCTATCACTGTATATGTAAAATAAGTTAAATCAAGTGAAAACTAACTTGACACACTTTTTCTTTGCTTTCAGGTAAGACAGAATTTTCACTATGTTGCTTCAAGGATTTTCACATCCCCGGTGAGTAGGTATATGCATATATTACTTGAAGAGGGAAAACTCGTGATTTCCATTTCTACGTTTTATCGTAACCTCTTTTTTTTTCTCCCCGAGTTCCAACGCGAGATTCGAACGGGATGAGTGAGCAAGGCGACGAATCCTGGAAAATAACAAAGAGAAAAACACGAAAGAGTCACAATAACGTTTAAGCTTTGCGCTCGTTCCATTAGCGCGCCATTCCTAAAATAACAGGTTTGTTAGGAATGCGAGGGTTTGTCACGGCCCTTTTAGTTTCTCGTCCCGCTGTTTGTTTCTGTAATGTCACTGACTGTGGGCCGACTGCTATTCCACTCACTTCCGATTACTGCGTGACGTCACTCATCTGCTTCCGCTGTGCAAAATTATAACGTACCCAGGAGAATATCGCTCTTTTAGGTTCTGGCTATGCGGGTCTCGTGTCTCTGCATAAAGGTGCATTCGCGGAATGCGTACGATATGCGTATAGCGACACGTGACTCATAGTACCGGATGTTTAATACTTCTCATCAATCCGGTACGACGTCAATACCCTGGAAGGATCCTGAAGTCGCTATCGGAATAAAAAGGTATCAAGGGCGGTTTCGAAGTCTCTTATGGCTTTCGCGTATGAAAATGCGACGGGTATAAATGACGCGATGACGACGTAACCACGCGACGCCTTCACAGAGGCAGTTTTAATCATTCGCCAGCGTGTCCCGTTTTGCCCCGCGTGACTCAGCCGGGACTTGCGAAGAATATATAAATCGAGCATGTGATTTTTCCTGAAAATGAGAGAAAACCTTATAAGGGGTCAGTCGTGCGTGATAACGCGAAGACAACGTCGAGCATGCCTAAGGGATGGAACTCGACCGATTCTCATCCCTTTTCATCCCTCTCTTCTCCACCCACTATACGTATATGTATAGTGTAGTATAGGTCTCTGCCCTTGGAGCTCCGTCACACGATAATATCCCATTCGGCTTGGCGTGGACATGACACCGCAGGATATTAAAATATTAGACCCTGCTCCGCGCCCTCTGTGATTACCCGTTTGAAATACGTCGTGCATTTTTCGGAAAAATGGGGTCGAATTTAAAGGGTTGATGACTCCGTATATTTTCACGTCCGAGATTTTTTATTAAAACGCTGGATTAATGGCTTGTCACCAATGTAATACTGTGCGCGAACGACGTCTCGCAAAAATTACCCGGATGGGGGAAAACTTTTTTTTTTTTTTTCCTTATATTCTCATTCATCCTACCCCGTCCTTTATTCGTGCTTAAACTTTCACTCGGTTCATCCTCGTCATTTCTGTAACGTCAAAAGACTTCGTGACTAACATTCTACCCTCGAGCTTATGTATTTTTAAGCTTTTAGTAATACACGAAATAATGACAATAGATTATTATTATTATTGCAGTTTTACATTTTCTTTACCAGATTTCAACTTTCCTATCGAATTTTTATGAGTAATTTTATAAATATTATTCAGTATGTTGAATGGAAATTTGTCTATGAAAAGAAATCGATCACCGGATTAAAGGTGACTACCTGTTAAATCGACCCAACGTATTCCCAAAGGAAAAATTCCTCGCAGTTTGAAATGCCAGAAAGAAAGTTAGTCCGCGCTGAGCTCATTTCATGTGGATCGTCCGAGTTTACGAGACGCCAAGGAAATCACGACATAGTCAACACTGGACAGAAATTTCATATCCGTAGAAGCGTTTCCTCGACTTACATTTACGGCTGACAATATGCAATAAACTATATCTCCACACCGCCAGTTTATTGTCGTTATTGTTGAACGTTGCACACGATTCTCACTGCCATATGACACTGGGCTATTTTTCCTATACATCAAATGGTAAACTTTACACACATTCTATCTGATTGCTTGTCGATTCGGTGAATCTCCAATATGCTATAAATATATATATATATATATATACATATGTAACATGTATCATCATAAAATTTTACATGTAAAATAGATTTGAACAATGTTGTATACTGTTGAAGTAAACTCACATTCAAATTGACGTTCCAGCATTTCAGTTTTGTACAGACATTAACTGTATTATTCGGATGACCCGTAGGTAACTTTGCGTACACGTATGTTAATATATGATGTGACGTATCAGGTTCAGTACATAAATATCTGGTTCAGTACTTCCCTAACTCATGAGCATAATGAATAGCAGCATCGCAGATATGATCCCCATGGTAACGATATTATACCATGTATATATACAGAGTTATTCAATAGAAACGCACCATCTGAAGTGAACGCGTCCATCTGAGTCTTCTGGTAAAACTATGTTCAGGTGGCGCGTCTGGACTGAATAACCTGAATAACTTATATACCATGAAAATCAAACTCAAGACCCTTACCGTAAGACATATCAAGGACACTGGATTACTCTGATGGCACTATATAAAATGTTTGTACTTCAAAGTAAGAGTCATTCACCTGTGATCTCGACGCGGTCAAATCGATATGAAATTTTACATAGCATCGATCGTGTATTGATAATTTGAATAGCCCATTGTACATACGCACATAGCAGCGAATGTGGCTCCAAAATGATCTTCATCGGTGCGACAAAAGGTATCCAGATACTGTCTTTCTCTTTACGAGAAGCCGCGTGTCGCGACAAGGATAAAAAGTATAAGAGGTTTCATTTTCAATCGACGTCTAATATCGAAGTGGAGGCTAACATGAAAATGGCCTCGACGGTACAGTCCTAAAGAATACGATGACAAAAAGAGTCGTTCTTTGGCGGTCCTTGAATTTCGTCAGGTACAATAATACACACGTATTTACACACTAAATCTTCTCTCGAGCATTTCGAATTCTTGTATTTTTTTTATTTTCCATTTATCCTCGTGATTCTTTTCTTTATTTCTTCTTCTTTATTTCTATGCCTCATTCACGCCCCATGCCCTTCACTTCTCTTACCGATATATCCTCAGTGATCGATTTTGAGAACGAATCTTTTACGTGATCAGGATTCCGCGCACGTATCTCTAGTCACGTCAGTGGGTCGTAGTGTCAAGTCGGTAAAAATATAAAGAAAGTCTTAAAAATCTAAAATGCCTGGGAACAATGTCCGTGGAATAATAATAATAATGTTTGCTAATCCGTTATGGTACGCACCATCGATTGGCGAATTGTGTACATTCAGTATGTGCAAGTAATTCTGAACATTTGTCTCTATGGGTACGTAGGAATTTGTCGATTAGGCGCTCGCTCGTTCCTTTGAAAAATAGTACGTGCCAACCGCCACTAAAGAGTCAAACGATTTATCATCGATGACGCAATCCTTTTTGACAAACCAAACCACTGCACATCGCTCACAGTTCTAAGCATGATCTTTTCATACAATACACAAGGCTATTATGGTTCCACATGGACCGTACAGTCAAACATAAAAATTTAAACCCATGTATCTAAAGTATAAAAACAACAATCGTTTACCTATATGCCTAAATAATCATGGTACCCATATTCCATACATAATCCCATAACTCTATGTTTCCCGTTACCCTCGATACAAATATAAAAACAAAATTGGTTTTTGGATTTTTCATCGAGATGAAAAATCTTCCTCTTTTGTCCACGAACGAGATATGGTTCTTGAAATAGGCAAGGGTTGTTCAAAGACGTAATTTTCGCTAGGCTCTGTACGTAGGTGGTCACAATAGATTGAATAGGTCTGTAGATAGGAAGCTTGCGAAGTCAGGAAAAAGGGGCGAGGGGGGTGGTACTAAGTAGTAAAAGGACGCGGTATCGATGCCCAGGAGGAGGTCTTCTGTGGCTCTTTTCCAATGCATAGAGAACCTAGTATACCCAGGTTACGGATGCAGGTATATACATCTATAGCTAGTATAGAGAAAAGGCTTATGCTTGGCTTATTACCAGCTCACAATACACGAGCAGCCTTTGACCCTCTTAGAGCGCCGCGCGTACTGTCCAAGAACATGCAGTCACGTAGGCCACTACCTACTGGGAGCTGGCGAGACGGCACTACGTACTACCAACGTGCCATGTATCGCATATATGTACATATATCTAGGTACAAGAGGTTAAAGAGGTCCTTACTGGATGCTCGCATTAAGTATTCCGTAGAGCTCCCTACTTTTGGTAAATTGGACATTGACACGAGTACCGTATAACCCAGTGAACTTTAAGCTGATAAGTTCTTCTAGAAACGTATCTAAATCCTATACCGCCTGCATACTATATTGAGATAACAATGGTAGAAAATGTCTTACCCGTTATTCCTGGGGATAAGGTGCACTTTCTATATGCGAGTATCGTTTGACGATATCTAATCGATAAACAGCGTAGATGTAGTCAAAGTTCTGATGAGGTTCGACAATCTGTATTCCACAGAACGAGACATGTCGAACGGAGATAAATCGTGGTTTTCCTGTGCGTCCTATTTGTGTGTATAGTATATAGTGATATATTGACGTGTACGTGGATATATACATGGACAGTATTATAGATGCACGTGTACGGTATATATATATATATGTATATATACCTATGTGAAGTTCGTTTGGGAGATTAAAAAAATTAATTCAATCTCCCAGTGATTGACAAAGCCGAGTGGCTGACTCAATCCGCGCTGTGAAAAATCCGCTTGAAAGCGACACCAGGCCGCATGCCAGCATGAGCTGGAGTACTTTCGAGTACCACCCGAAACCCGGCGCTCCACCTGATCTTCCTCATCCTGCTTCGTCCTCGTCATCTCCTCTTCCACTTCCTCCTCCTCATCCACATCCTCGTCACCGTTGAATCCCCTTCAACCCCGTGTCTCTAGCCGTGCGCGAGCTGTCTGGTTTTCTCTTTGAAAACCGAGCAGCCTCCAGCAACTATTGCGAGATCAAACCCCCTATAACTATGAGGACTTGTTCGTCTGTCTCGTTTAATGGTTTTAAAAGTGAGCGCAGACATACCTTCAGGCAGCATAGGCATAGCGATTAATCGTCGTACGAATGGACCTTTAGTTTGATTGATGGCAAAAGGATACTATTGATATATACGTACGTAAATATAGGGTAGGAAAAAAAACATTAAAGGTATCTTTGGTTATTACGCTCATCACCTGTAACCCCCCTTCTCCCCCCCCCCCCACCTCCTAGGTACTTTCTTATCCTTAACCCCTAAATTATATAGTCTGTTGTCGTTAGCCAATGATGGATCAGGCTGTATCTATTATCTTCATCGATGAAGAGACCCATTTGGAACAGCCGGTCCCCTATAAAAATTCTCAACAAAATTCCGCAATTAGCCCTGCACGCGTCGACAAGCATCCCCTAAGCAGAAACCTCCCTTCGATGGAGTCACGGTAAGATAACACCTCCTGGTACACCCTTATACTCTTTCTGGCTATCGTCATCTTTCTCTGTCTTTTTCCTTCCTCATCGTACCCCAGTGTCTGTCCTTTTTGCACTCTCTGGTACCTCTGGCTCATCCTCTCGGCCCGACACCCCCTGTAACGCAGCCCTTGCCGGTCTGCCGAACCTCCTGCTCCCCGTGCGTGTATTGATTAGTGAGGGAGCAGAGTACTCGACGTGGCAGGGTTAGTGCAGAAGGGGGTTGTAGCTTTTAATCCTGCGCTTCGTGATATGCCCTCTCCCGCTATGCATGCTGATATCGTGTATCTACCCTGGTAACAACGACGCGAGAACAGGACTTCCCTTACTGAGCTTAAAGCATTCCGATTCTCGTTTCGTTTGAAAACTACCACCCCCTCCCGCCCACCCATCCTCCCTCGACACTCCTAGTTCATCTCGCGTCATTATAAAGTGGCGCTCCGGAGTATCTGAAAGGGGTTGAGCATCTCCTGAGATTTTGATTAAATTTTGAGTTTAACGTAATTGACATATTTCGATAGCAGCATATACATTCATAATCGTGTTACAAAATGTTCACTGATGACTCGTGCAACCTTATTAAAATAAGGGTAGCGACGCTTATAATTGTCAAGCTGTGAACAAGGTAAAATCATCCATCAAAATCTTCAACGTCTTAAGTAGGTATACCATCCACGTAGCTAATATCTCCGATTATCTCACTAGCTTCCCGCATAAGAGGCGCTGCCGTAATTTACCGTCAAAATTATCCAGTCTGTCGATAAATTAGCACTCTAAAGCGAGACAGGCGAAACCATCGTCGGGGATGATGATCGGCCTAGACAAGACCTAAGATGGCGAATACAGCGAAAGGCGTTTTCTCTCGCTCGCGCAAAATACGAATCCCGCGAAGCACATTAATAATTCGCAAACTAAATTCCTCGATAAATTAGGCTAACAAAGTTCCCCGTTTATAATCCAGCGCTTCAGCTCTCCTATCTCCCGTATGCATTCTTACCCTCTTCCAAAATGGGGATGGGCCAAGAGAAAAGGGAGCAACGGCTGAGGCAGCTCCCCTTTTCCCTCATAAGTCATAAAGGTTCCCTCATGCTGATACCATAGGCTGCCGGTGGCTGGAGGGCGAGAGGGACGTGAACGATGATCCTCCAGAGAGAAGAAGTATAGTACCTACCTGCCACCGCGTGGCTACGGGGGGGTGCGGATTCTGAGGGTTTTAACGAAAAGATCGAAAGTAGTTTTCAGGGTTGCCAACCAAAATGTACTGTGACACCAGTGGCAAATAGTTCCCTAAGGTTCATACATTCAGGCTACATTTTGGTTTTGAAAATCGCGCCTTTCTATAGTCCCAAGCAGAAACCCTAAAATCGTATTGGGGTAATGCATTGCTTTGTTACTGCATGGATATGAATGTAATATAACATGTCACAAAACCAGACCCCACGACAAAGACAAAATGAGACAAGCGATATCCGACGTGTACCTATGCAAATCTAGTTTCTTTAGAACGACCCATAATGCACTTGGGTACATTAACGTAACTATCATCCGCAATATGCGACCTGCCTGTATCTATCGGTCTAACAAAATACCAAGAAGAAAAGCTATCTCGGCCATGAATGTGAATCGTGAAGAAAGCTTCGGCCGAAAGAAATGAAAAGCTACTCGATCGTGAGGTCGTTTGTGTACATAATGCATCCAGGTAGCGAGGGTCATAATGGCTTCAATTTATCTACGTTAGCCTCTCCTGGATGCAGTTGTCCACTCGGCCGAACTCTTCCTCTACGTTGCGTTACATGTCGCATGCAACCTCTCTATTTCCTCTCGTTTCTTCCATTCTCATCTGCCGTACCTACTAACGCCATTACTACTGCTTGCCACTGTGTAGCTCCTGTTACTGAAGCTGTATCCACCACTGTCATTATCTTCTCTGACTCCAACCTTATTCCGCCCTACTGTATTACCTTGCCTCGTATCCGCCAAATTGTGGTTCGCACACTTCCCAGACCTTAAATCACTCCCCTAATCTACCCTCCTTGTTTCGGGGTTAGTTATGATACTCCTGGAGTTTTTGCATCCCTTAAATACATACCTCCACAGCTCGTATAAGATATTCATAGGCACTGTTTATCGGGAATATTTTCATTCGCTTGGACGTCTAAGTGCTACATATTTTTTGCATTTTTTATACACACGTAAACGACTTGCAGAGGCGGTGCCGATATTTTGTCGCAGTCATAGGACTCACACGGAAAATATATCGATCCGTCAATAACTGAATAATTTCACGAAAGTTTTTCGTGTGCTGCTTTGACGTTCACGGTGCCTACCGTGACGTATACAAACCGAACAGTTCGAAACATATTCGACGTATAAGCCATAGAGTTTTATGTCCCGCTGGTTAACCGGCGTCTGGCATTTTGCATTTATGAAAACACACGTCGTAAAGTGTACGCAAGGGCACAGTACAGTAGTCACTCGTTCTACGTTTCATCCTGGAATAAAAGAGACACCATGGGGATAACGTTATTCGAAAAAAAAAGCGGAAGACACTTTTACGAGGACATAAAACAAAATCTAACTTCCTGATATACATAATCGGTTAACATGTATCCCGAGGCGTAACCACTCACACGTATAACGCACGTACACACGTGCGACTTGCTCTTACCTATGGTAGATGTAAATTGGCTGAGGTAACTTGAAATAAAATTGTACTAAGCAATTATGCGAACGACAACGTTAAATTATATGTACAATTCAAAGACTTTAAAGGGTCTTTGTACGCGTAGCCACACGTGTCGAGGTCAGATGCATAGGAAGGTACGAGATTAAGGAGGGAATAGCAAATGCCGTCTGATTAGAATGATAATGACGCCCCACGCCCTTTGATTCTCGTACGCATGAGGCCTAATCCGCAAACGAGAGTAATCAAATGGCTTCCCTTAAACAATTGTCAGTGATTTTTGTCATAATTAAGCCGGTTCCCATTGACTAGAACAATAAGGGATTTCGGGCATTGTTGCTAACCTTATCGGTGCTCCGGCAGCTCCGAGTGCGGCTAAATGCCGTTAAATACTGCTTTGTTAGCTGCCACGGTTAATTACTATGGAGCCCAATGAAGGCAAGGCTAGACCGTCTGGAGCCAGGCTGTATTCGCGCGGCGGTTATTTATGCTACCTCCACAGACCTAAAACCCATTCGATACGAGTGCTGTTTATAACCAATCAATATATATGGTTTCGATTGTTATGAAAACGTAGAGAATCCAAACGCGTCCATTCACTGATCCGTTGATTTTGCTATAAATGGCAGGAGAAGCTAATTTGCTTTACGATTATCCTACAGTCGTGTTTGGTTAGGCGTTTTAGGATCGTATAGGGTAAACTGGGAAGGTGTAATAGCGCTCTCTTTGAAATGCCAGTGGAATGCAATTTTGGCTGCGATATATCACCTGCTAGCTGGTTCGCTGGGTGGCTGACTGGTTAACTAGGTATATGCTTTTGCCTACGAGACTATTATTCAACGGATCGAATCAAGTGAGTTGGCCACCACTGGTTTATTAATCCTTGGAAACCCTTCGAAGCTCCCAGGCTTTGCACTCCGCCTATCCCTTTGCTCGTCCCTTTTCCGTCTCCCTATTATCCCGAAGGACTCCTAGACTCTTATACATCCCAAACTAGGTTCTCCGCCCGAACTAAACTCCTGTACAAAGTGCGGTTATCCGACGGTGTTTATCGTATGCAACCTACGTAAGACTTCGTAGAATGGTTTTGTAACGTTATAAGATTCTTCAGATTCCCGGATCGTGTTTACCCCGCATGGTCTATCCAGTTTATCCTATATAAGAAGCTGGAAGTATGGCAAGACTATAAGGTATAACACTATCAATTTTCTACGTATAATACTATCCGAATTTTTCCCACACCTGAAGTGACACCATCGGGGAAAACTCTTATCAATAACAAAATTATTACTGTAGATAACTCAAGCGTGATACGAAAGGATTAATTAATTGTATAAACTAAGATTTCAAAAATTCAAGCATGTCTTCTCGTCCGGTCGATTTTTACGACGCGATTCGAATTCACTTCATGGGTCGTTCGAGGGTGAAGATTTTCTCGAAAAAAAAAAATTACGCTACCCCTATTATCTCAGAGTACTCACTTCCTACAGAATATTATTGTCTGACTAGTAGTGGCTAATAACGACCTATATCCTCCCTTACCCCTTTGACTTCCCTTAGTCCTCGTCATCTCTTCATTCTATCGTCTCTCGCATATTCTCTCTCTCTCTCTCTCACTCTCTCTTTCTCTGTCTCTCTCGCTCTCTCACTCTTATTCCTCTCTACTTGTCTCGAGAGCTCGCAATTACAAGCAATCTGACAATAATTGCCGAAGCAACTCGAGCTGAAGCCCGAAGCAACTAACTCCCACGCTAATGCCGTGTCGTGATGTATCTTGTAGTTCACGCCAATCTGCACCCCGAACAGTTTCAATAATCTTAGAAGCAAAATAACATCTGATGACATTGCGCACAGATCGATACACGGTAAAGCAACACCCACTCAATGTATCTCTGCTCTGAGCTCGTTACTGAGAACCTGAATAGACGCAATGTCCTTTGGCTATAAGAAACCAGCTAGTAAATTTTGCGCAATTCCGTAGTAACTATCTCTGTGGCAACACTACCCACGTTTCTGTAATACATATTAGATGAGCAGGATATAGAACTAAAAAAAATTTCTTAAATATTCCCCAGATAATACTAACTATATGTAGAGGGTTACCAATAAGGCAAAATTAAATTTTTAGAATATCACGCTTCTACTATCAGACTTATCGTTCTCACGTTGTATAATCGGCAACAAATTACGTGCGACGAGTTTTCATGTTTTAAAATGTTATAATTCGAACTTAACCTAGTCAGTTTTTTGTACGCGTTGCTACCGTTGTCGATGGCTGTTCAAGCAATGAGACACGGAGATTTGTATTGATTTCGCCATAAAATATTATCTGTCTGGTAGCGTCAAAGTGTCCTGGAAAATAGCACTCTATTGGTTAGGTACCCTCTGTCTTAAAACCCTTTCACAAATGAGGCAGTCCAGGTTCCATTCCTGTGGACGCACGGCTGACTTATCCACAATCTGGGAGGATTAGACTGATACAATATTCATAAGCCAGCAGGGTCTCATCCCCTACCCAAAAGAGCGGTTCGCTCTTCTCTCCGATGAGTCCTCGTGAAGCCCCGGCAGTCCTCGGCGTTCGGCCCCTCTATGCAAATGCACCCTCCCGCACGCATTTTCCTCCACCCTCTCAATCCTCCCGAAGTGAAAAGCATAACAGATAGGCATATGAATGTACCAAAGACTCAGTCATGAAACTCTCCAGCCGGACCCACCGCGTCCCATAGACGTATAAAAAAAATGGAAATACCTGTCAGTGGGTATAGAAACGTACTAAGGGTACGTAACCTTTTCCTAGGAAAAATCGAAATCAGATTACTCATCCGTCTACGTCTGGAAATCGAAGTCTTACGGTGAGGAAATATATACCATATATATCATTTGACGAATCCTGAGGATACCAGATAATTCAAGGACGTACGAAGGTACGTAATCCTTGAAATATTTGGGTAGGTTATAGATAATCGGAATTGCATATACCCCATTGTAATATTACAGAGTACCTGCAAATGATATCCAAAGGCGCGCCTATTCCTAACAATAACGCTATCGCCCGAGCATATACACCACCAGGTCGAGCTTGGATTTACATATTCGTGAACACAGCCATGAATAATACGCCAGTATATCTGAATTTTCCTATCTCCGATATTCTATTAGACCCCGACGGCGAGGGGACCACGGCTGTTACGTACCTGAACCCATAACACCAATGGTACCACTATGGTAACTATCTCTTGGTATGCCTTCCGAGCGATTATATCTCGTTGCGTCTAGCTGCCGATGTTTTATTGTGATCTCGCGACGATGAGCATTATACTTGTTTGAAATTTTAATACCACCACGTATATCTAACAAACGGTATAAGAGCGAGAGTCGAGTGTCGTCTGCGTTACGGAACAATTAATATCCGAAAGACTATCTGTACCTGGATCTTCATGGTAGGAATAGGTTCGTTAGTGCCAGAACCTTATGAAATTGAACAATTAAACTCTGTCCCATCGGGATACAGCTCGTTATCATGGCATAAGAATATAAGATCACCCATCAGGTATCAAGAGAGAAAGAGAGAATGGATCTACGCGGGATACATAATTCAAGTATAATAAGTTAGTCCTACGCCACCCTAGGTATAGGGAAGAGTCCACAGTGATCTTATAGCCGCAAGCAGATTTTCAAAGTCAGTTGGAATGCACAGTACGCGTGAAACTTGCTGTTAGTTTTCCCGATATCCCAAAAGCCCTTATACTGCTCGGTAGTGGTATTATGGTTAACAGAACCCTTATCGCGGCATCTCCTCGTGAAACTCGTGATAGCACGTGAAAATCCGCGATTAAAGCAACTCGCCGACAATGCTTTCGGAATTACTTGCGGGCCTTGTACGCGCATCGCGTAGAGCAGAGATTCCATGCGAGCCGCTTGCAGCGGAACAGCCGCAGCCTCTCGTATGTTACGTATGTAGATACGTAGACGTGAGTACGTATACGTTAGCACTCCCGGGCTGCGTTAAATATTTCTGAGTTTAATTACATTCAGGTGGGGTAGGGAAAGAGGGAGGACATAATCGTAAAACTTGCGCCGTTCTACGCTGTTGCTACAACCGCCCGGTATAATACCTTTCTGCGCGACCCCTACGTCGGGGTCTTGGATGATGGTGCTGCTCCACGATGGTGCTGGCTGTGATGACGTCGGTGATGCTGGATGTGCCACGGTGTCGAGCCGTACGTAAGCAGGCACTCACGCACGCCGGCTCTCCCTGGCAAGAGGAAAGGACTGTGGAACATTTGAATACAAGTGGCCCTCGTTCGGCATTGCTCGTCCCCAAACCACCCCAGGGGTGCCGTTTTCAAACTACCTTTTCGCGAGGAAATGTTGTCGAGGTCTCATTGGGAGAGTCGCTGAGCGAGTGTGCGGGAGATGGAAGATCAGCCGGGGACAGGAGTAACAACCTTCTGCATACTGACTGTTCTGTTTGCGAGCGTTCGGGGGTACATCCACCATCCCTCTTGTCTTTCTTGAGTCGAGTGTCGATTGTACAGATGCGTCTGCTGTTAAAATCGGACTTAATGAAAGCGTCTTCCACATGCTTCGTTCATGCGACTCGACGTGTTTCGCCCTTAGGTATTCGCAAGTGAAAATGCTACGTCAACGTCAGGTTCTTGCTCGTGTGGTAGAGGAACCGAAAGAAAAAGGGAAATACGACGTTACAATGTTAATAATGTTATAACGTTAATCTTCGTTCCTTTAATAATATCAAATTGTTCCTATTGATGAAATCATCCATTTGTGGCTAACTTAAGCTGGTGCGTTGCCGTGAATAGCTCTGTGTACATAGGTTTAGGTTTTATTCTCAACGGACGAGCGACGTGCATTTTTATGGAAAATCTTATAAGGCCATTTAAATAATGCGGTTAATTCCTGCTGAGCGATGGGTGGATGCTCGCTTATTTATTTCAACGAGTTTCCTTTAGTATATTTAAGTAAAAGCCGTGCTAATCTTTTAACGACGCACGCGACACGACGGCTACGAGAATTAAAAGTGGATGGGCGTTCGCCGCGACAACAAGTCGGTGCTACATTCTTTAATGTCAAAATATATTTTCACGCCTCTTTGCCCTGTGTAAACTCACGCGGTCCCGGCCCGGCCGCGGCCGTGAAATTTCCGAGAAGGTCTGCCACGGCGCCATGGGCGAACGGACCGGGAATCTCTTCTGACGCTAACGCGAAATTCGACACCGGGACGCGGATAATTAAGGCCTTGTAATCCGGTGAGAATAAGGCGAGAGCCTGAAGAAAAATAAAAGGAGGCGCGATACCGAGAAAATAGAGAAAAACGTACATGTTTCGCTTGGGAAACGATACGTGAGAAAAGGAATGAGAATGTAGCCATAGCGAAGGATATAAACATTGGTGAGATATGGAACAATCTGCTGCGGACGAGAAACGAGTCTGGCGGTAAAATTTGAAATCTGAAGGATTATTATACTGAGAAATGCAAAATATCGTTCCTAAAATATTTTAACTTTAGTTACAACGTACGATTTTCAAAAGGAAAAACTATGTCTTTCTCCCTATGAAGCTTTTCGATAAAGATTATTGTATATATCAATACCGATCGCATCGATCCAAGTATAAATATGTCTTATAAAAGAAATCGTTATCTTTTCATCGGATAATCAACCTCTTTAATTCTTGACAAACAGCCACCATCCAGACTCAATATTTCCTCATGCCCAACCGTACAGGCACCACACGCACATATCGCCAGCAGTTAAAGTCCTAACATTTATGTCCGAGGACATATCCCGAAAAATAACACAGATGCCCATCGGTGCAAATATAAGCGAATAAAAGAAGGATTAAAAAGAGAAGACCATACAGACAGTGTAATGAAAGAAAAAATAAAAGTATGTAAAGCATCCCACGTTCTCTGGATGCAGATCCCGTGTCATTGACGACGCGTCGAGTGAAAAGGAAGTATACATTAATCAAAATTATCCATGCAAAAAGTGACGCTTGAAATAAAAATTCTGGATATATTCCTTGATGTGTATATGTATATATGTATACACACGTATATATATATATATATATATATATATATTGATGTTAGGTGTAAAATGCTTGCCACCGACAAGGCAATTCGAAACCGATCGGAATACAGAAACGCACAGCAATCGTAGTTTCCGACACGCGATATACGAAGGATCACAAAGTGTCGACGTATGTACCTGGAACGAGGTTGTATCGATGCCTTCACACAGTGCACGCCATGCACGGTTAATAATTTATAACTGTCAAACTTGTTTAAACACTCGTTTGAATTAGTATCTCGGTAATTGGTATACAGCATGCATGCTAAGTGCGATGCACTAGCCCGCGCATGCATCGCTTACAAAGCGTCTATTTCGAGCAGAAATAAACAAGCTAGCAGTTAGCTTCGCGCTTCTCCCATTCCGCAGCGGAGCTCAAATGAGCGGCTTATAACAATAAACTTTCTCAGCGAGAGCCAGACATTTTTTTACTCTTCATATAACACTGAAACCACCTCTTTGTAGTCCACTATAGGCGCTTAACGAAAGATAGCAAACGACAATATATGCGGGTCTCTATGAGTAAACCTATTTTAGGGCCGAGGCCGTTATACTCAAAATATCCAGAATCTTAATAGTTCTGCGAAGTAATATTGGATTTAAAAAAAATTAACCGTCTTACAAAATATTTACATTATAACTGATTACTAATAATAAGAATACGTTTGACGCTCTGTTGTGTATGACGTATTGTTTCGTTGTTAGCCATTTTAGTTTGACCTACGTCACAACAAGACCAATTAAATATAATTGCGACAGGATTATTGTGCAAGAGCTTATCGACGTATAAAACTCATAACTTTCTGAGCCTCTTGTTCCTCTAAACTCTGGCTGGGGTTCAAGAGCGATCCACCTCGTGGAAGACCACCCTCGAGCTACAACTTGAAGAAGGCTTACACGTTGCCACGGTGTTAGAGTAGGTTGTAGACCGAGTAAAATATAAGAGGGTCGTCTTGGCAGTCGATACAAGACATTGCGGTACCGTGTGCCGACAGAATTATGCCGAAAGAAAATGAAATCCCAGAGCGTCGTTAAAACTCACGGGATGAAGTTAAGAGGCGACAGCACGTGTTCTATTTCGAGTTGGCACTCTATATTCTTCTCTCTCTCTCTCTCCATATGCATAAGTATTTTCACTGTGCATCCTCTTCGTCGTTTGACAATGGGCGTCTGCTATTCTGTCCTCTCAGAAAATAGAGTGGAAATAGATAGCCGCACTCTTCCTATATCCCCACCCGGTGACCCCCTTTTTTACCTCCTTTTCTCTTATTCGTAAGCTGCCGAGGAATTGATGTTAACGCGCTTGTAGAATTGTTTGGCTTAGGACCTTTTATTTCCCTCTTTTTTTTTTTTCTTTTTTACTTCAACAGAGTGTTGGCGCCGACGTCGTCGGCCATCGAGTGGGACTATTTTCAGTGTCGGGACGCGTACTCGATTGCCTTTTTGCTCGTGAATTAAGATAAGCCAAAACCTGTTGTCGGAATGCGAATTGAGAGATAACAGCTAAAGGTAACTCGTGAGATAACAATATTCCTGAATCTTTTTCAGCCATTAACAAGTAATCGTAAAGTCGGATACATCCGGCAGGCTCGTAAATAATTTTTTGAGAATTAATAAAAAAAATGGCAGTCTACAAAAATTATCACGCGCAAACTATTAGCCAAGTAAGTAAGGTGTACTTTACTTGTGAGTGTAAGAGTGAATACATGTAAGTTTCAAAGAGTTCCGTTAAAAGTATTACCAACAGAACTAAAGCTCTTTTCTAAATTCAGCACTTCAAAGACATTAGCCAAGGACCATGGACTGCGGTCCACTTATCTCGCGACCAGGACCTCTCCCATGTCATTCTGCATTTCGCCGAAGTGATTCAAAGCAGCCAGATAGAAATCTAGCTGCATCGAGAGAGTCTGAATGCGTATTCATTCCATGGTAACCGGTACCCAACCTGACCTGTGCGAACCCCATAATTCACAGCAGCGCACGAGGAGCCCTCTGTCACCAAAGGCACCCCGAAGCCTCGACGAAGCATGAGCAAAGTGCAAAGGAGAGAAGAGCGAGCAAAGGAAGAAAAGAAGCCAAGAACGTAACGGAAGTACGTTACCAAATGGATAGAAGAGCTAGATAGAGGAGGAATCGGGTATATACGAAGGTATATGGAACAGTAGTAGGGGACTATAGGAAGATGAAGCTTAAGATGGTGGAGCAAGACGAGTTCCAAGAGTCACCACGAAGTAACGTCACTCCCGGCGGTTCTGAAAGTCGCGTTTTATACTCTCCTTGCCGTCTTGTTAAAAATATCTGCCGTCTTTGTGCCGCACGGCTCGGCCTTATCCCATGGCTATGTCCGGGGAGGAGCCCTACCGACTTTTCTTCATTGCCTTAGCGCGAGGGGTTCTCATGGAACGAGATCACGTAAAATTATAATTGAAGGCCTGCCGCAAGAAACCCGTCCAAGGGCGTCCTTTTTTGCAGCAACTATATAGTATATGTATACGCAACGAGGCTACAGCTCAATTGCCACGATCATACGATATGCCCTCCCCGTCTCGTCCCAATACGTTACAGTTTGTATGCCACTTGTTTTCGAGGGACTCTGCAGTAAAAAAGGTCCCGCGCTCATTGCCAGCGCATTTTTACGGACAAAAACAGCTGAGAGCATTCACACTCTTTCGGATGATACGTATCAACTTTGCGATCTAGAGACTCGAGCAAAAGTATTTTTTTTAGGTTAAAGCAAATTACTTCGAAATTGAGCTCAGATGGCAAAGTCAAATATCATTCGTGTACGCGAGTACAGGAATATTTTTCAAATAAAAAAAACATCGGTCGTCTAATAAAATAATGAAAATTCAAAAGCAAGTCATCGACATTCCTATAAAACGTGTATAAACATATTGCAATGGGTTGTTCATATAAATATAAGAAACGTAAGAAACTGATATCCAATTGCCCACCACTGGCCGCATTAGAAAGGCCGCGGGAGCACGATGGAGATAGCGTGGTGTTCAAAAGAAGGATATACAGCGCAAGAGGCACGCCGCGAGAGAGGATACACTTCCATCCTCTTATTCTCTTCTCGAGCAAGATGAGATAGAGGCTATAGCCTCGCGGCGGTGAAATAACGACACGGCTAGAGTACCTTCTGGAGCACCTTTCTTGGTTCCCACTTTTCTATATATCTTCTGGCAGAGTCGCTGGTATACCTAGAACTAGGGGAACTGACCCTGTTAAATGGAGGAGTACTGTTTGACTCTCGGTCTATCTATCCGTCTATCTATCGGTAAGGCAGTTGGGACCGATTGAGCTTCAGCGTTTTTCACACCGACGTCTCGAAGGAAGGAGAAATCTTTAATATTAACCGTACTACAGTCGACTCTACCTTAATTCCATGTAAATTCGTCTTGTACCACGGTCTCTATGTATATAGGCTTTTCATAGAATTTCGCAACTAACTGTACCGTAGTCCCGAAGAAGATTCGTTTAGATTTGGAAATGGCGTCGGGTATCTTATCACAGTCTGATATTTCGCCAAGCCTCTATCCTACCACCGTTAGGACGTAAACTTGTCACGGACCGCGGCGCCCTACGCCGGAAGTTCGAATTCAATGGACACGTCGTGCCGCTTGTACGCGATTCAATGACGATACTCTCGGAAGTACAATGCGACAAACTGTCCTACGTTCAACGTCAATGCAATAACGTAATTGAATTTCCTGTCGTGGAAAATCTTTCGTCCTCCTGTATATGCCTCGACGTATTTCCGTTTCAAAGATTGTCATCCCTCTATTACAGCCCCACTTACTGACGTATACCTCCTTTGTAATAATAATTGGACGAATATCGAATGCTATCAATAACGATAGTCCATTTGTCACAATATCTTATCTAACGGAATCGTACAATTTCCTTCGCTATATAAAAAGGCTAACATCCTTATATCGTACTAGACGTAATTTTTTGTTATTCCTTGTTATTCTTCGCGAATAAACATCGATATACGATATTCATAGTAAACTGTTTCAGGAATTAATGTTTTATCGAAATCTCTTTATAACGATATATTATACAAATAGTATCTCTTTAGAACCAAAATTTACTTTTATCTGTAGAATTGTGTACTTAGGAAGAGTTGTACAAAGATAACTGGATTATACTCGCGATGACTATTCCTTGCCTCCTCTCATCTAATGACTCCAGTCGCATAGTGCATTATAACTTATAACAGATTGCCAACACGAGGCGCTACCACGAAGATCATGTCTTAGATAAGCCGCGTTACCAAGCTACCAGGGTGGTTCGAGGTGAGAACAGAAAATTACGAATACGAAGGATAATGCAAGACGCGATATGATTTACATATAGACGTACATATGTATAGTATATTCACTGCGCTGTATATCTTTATACATAAATATATTTGTATACACGTTTATGGTGATGACGATGCGTTAGCCAGGATGTTCCTCTCCGCTAGGGTAAGGCTGCATTATAAGCCAGAAGAAGTATATATGGCGCTGCCAGGACGAGGGACCTCGTGCATATGCCGCGAGACTAAAAGAGATAGGGTTGATTCATTCGAGATGTCGCAGTGAGAACGTACGAGCATCGTTATGCCGATATGCTGATGTTCTACTCGGGTGTGTGCTGTATTGTACTAGCGTAGTATAGTGTAACACGGTACAGTATAGTATAACCCGCTAGGGTATGTAATGTTATGGATACGAGTTTTAGCTACACCCACGTAACCCAGCTCCAATTTCGAATGGATCTTGTGTATGTGGATTCTTCTTAAGGAATTTCTTGGAAAATGTTCTTACATTTTATAGGGAGATACGGATTTGTATTTATTGGGTCGCGGTAAAATTAGTTTTTTTTTTTTTTTTGAGAGAGAGACACAGGGAAAGTTTTCTATGTTGGACACTTTCGGGCGAATCAGACTAGATGTTCGTATACATTTTTGGATTCTTATGGGAAATCACGAATATCAACCTTCCTCGAGTAAGCTAACACTCAAAAATTACCTGACAAATAAAATGCACTGCAGCAATCACGAATGGGGTGCCAGGGTGAACTTTACGAGGGCAAGGAGAGCCAATAACCTTCCTTAACAAGCTCATTAGTCTATTTGCATGACAGGTGAAACGACCTGTAATTTTGCTCGTGCGAACAATAACGGGTCTGGACGATGACATTTTTAAAAATAAAAGTAGAAAAATATCCTGATAAGAGATAATCGCGTGTAGATAAGTAAAAGAGAATTTATAAAATCTTTATAACAGTACAAAATGAAGTATCCCTAAGAATAAGAGTGTAGAAACCATTTTTACCTGAACCGTACCTTATGTTGATCCAAGCTCATGCATGATAACGTTTCTTCACTTTTTTTTCCCCAACTAACGAATTCATCGTCCCTAACAGACAGATTGAAAAATCATCCCTCAATTCCCGAGTATACAAAACTTTGTTAGTAATCCTCAACTCATGAATTTATTTTCTCAATTGAATTTTTCATCCTTTCATCGGCTTCCTCGCAGGCTCACGAATGGCTGACCGACTATCATCATCGTCGGATTAAATTTACTAAAATCTCTTGGTACCAAGAGACGGAGCTTCAATATCCTCAAAGCTTAGGGACACTTAACAGGAATGGAACACTACCCGGGATCTATTATTGCAGGACCCGTTGTTTCAAAGCCAAAGCCGTTACTTGGCTGCGCTTCGCCTAAGGCGATTTGCCATGACGTCACGTGGTCATACTCCTCTCGTGCCGTTCAGGATCGATAATACAGCCAGTCACTCTCCTTGTCGATAGGATCTTCGTGCTTCCACCGTCGAGGTACCTACAATCTCCACGCTAAAAGACAGCCAACCTATAGAAGCGTCGAGCAGTAGGTTGAACCTCGTCAACAAGGTCGCCGCGGAGTCTGACAAAGAAAGAACCTCCTCCACTTTGACCTCACGTGAATTTTTGTTAATGTCTCGTACGTCATGTCACATGTATGGCTGACGCTCACGCATACTCGGGCTTCCACTCTTTGTCGTCCCCGACGCCTCCGTCGCGCGGGATCTAAAGCGTCGAAGGCGTGATGCGTCGCACTGTGCGAGTGCCCACGCATCTCTCGACTTTCAAACACTCGAGCCGAGAAACCCCATTGAAGGAGGGACGGCATTCAAGAGACGCTGACAGATTGGTAGACACGTACGAAAATCCATTCAATCTTCTGGATAGTCAGATGGGCGGATAGAGTTTGGATAGAGAAAGAGGGATTCAGAGATAACGTATTATCTCGTTGACTCTATGGGTCGAAGTGTGTGGTCGGTTTTTTTATAATGGAAACTGATGGATTCGAATGTACAAGGAATCAAGGATTTTGTCAAACTGAGAACAGGTGATTGTTGGGATGCACATGCTGTCCTGATTTAACTAAATATACATTGACCAGAGATTCTATTTGTACCTCAGTCTTTGTAGGGTTAAACGTTTGTATGTAAATGATTGATCCCGATTTCAAGATCGATTGATCTCGTGCTTGTTTTTATATATAGATGGACTACTTCTTCATGGTAAAAGTAAGAGCGTGATATAGGAGGCAATTAAACATTCGAAAAGCTTTGATATATTGATGTATCAATGAGTTACTGCTATACGTAATGATGTCGAAGGTTAACAAAATTTCATAGCCTGGCTCGACACATTGAAAGAGTCACAATTTATCGCACAGCTGAATACAGTCTAGCTATAAATACATAGCCTAGATCTAGATTTAGCTACCTGTAATCATCAAATGTACGTTAGAATTGTGATGGACATAAGTCGTACCTCGTATGGTATATACATATATACTCGTTTAAAGTTCCTTAATAGGAACCAATCAAAATTTATATTAAAGAATCGTTATCGAACCAGGCAACTTGGTACTTAGACTTCAGAGGAGCTCGTATGATTTAAATTACAAGTAGGGTCCGATCCTGACCAGTACGCGCTTCTTAATTGAAGACTAGTTCCGAACTTCTGAAGGATTCGCGAAACTCCTTAAGGCGATCTACAAGCACGGGCTTTAACATCCCTTCAAGCTTGTATAAACGTAAACTCCCCGCTCTAAGAATATATCTGTGCCAACCTCCTCCATAACTAAGTACACTTCCCCTGTTGGTCTATGTGTTTCGATATCAAATAGACGTCGATCTCTATTTCTCTAAAGAAAATCGTTTACCTAGCATCGATAGACGTCACCCACAAAGTACTGGTAGCTAAAAGTGACAGATAATGAAACGTCCTCAGACCATTTTATACGTTAATAAAGGTTTGCCGTGGATCGTATTGCTGGATAGTGATCGGCTTTAAGGCGTGCAAAGCGTACATAGAAATATATGCAGATGCACAGACACAAGGTATCGCGTATACATCACCTGGGGTATTGACACGAATCTGACTCTCTCCTCTCGGAACAACAGCTCCATTCAGTCTAGACTGTGGCCGTTGAGTGTGTACATCCCGTGCAGGTATGTTATGTATCCTTCTCTCTCTCTCTCTCTCCCTGTGTACATATAGCCATTCGCTAGTACTAACAATGAACTGGACCATAGTCCCTACAGGAAATCAGCATTGAGTGAGTTTTTAATTAAAATAGGATTCATGTGTAATATCAGCAATAAAAATTTTTCAGTCACTGGAATTTCTGGAAAAAAATCATGGCACGATGTTGATTGATCTAATCTTTCGATGTCTTTCAACGGTTTCCGATAGGCTTCAATGTTACCAATTTTTGGTGCCAAGGAATCGTATCTTGTTTCAAGGATTATTGTACTAATTAGAATGTGCCAATTAGTGTAATATGAACTGCGAGATGATACGTTTGCGGGTTGTAACAAAAGGATGAATGGTACCCAACTTTTCCTGTATGTATGTGGAATACGCTGTCCGCTACTGTTTGTACTACACTTAAATCAAGGCAGTTCAGATTGTCTGGTTATTGTATAGTTCATGAGTAAAATAAAAAAAAACAGTTACCTCGGTAGCATCTATACATAATCCATTTGTATGTATAAATATGTAAAAAAATATAAACTATGTATGTATATAAAAATATAAACTAAATAAGGGAGAAGGCACTTACAGTACATTGCGCATGCTAACTTAGCATAATAGTCATTAAGGCTAGAACAGTTTTATGGACTATAGACAGCCTGATGAAGATTAAACCAAAGTAAACAGAAATATTTTTAATAATTTCCAGGTTATAGACTGACATATCTAAGAATTAACCTACCCAGTAATTGATGTTAGAATAGCAATTTTGTTCATCTAACCCAAACGTACAGAAGGAACGATAGGGAGGGAGAGATTGGTGAGACAGCGTAAGAAGCAAATTCGCTCGAAAAGCAAATGACACTTTATGACCGTTAGAAGGTTTATAGCGCGATGTAAATTTCCTTTACGATTTTCGGTATGTTAAGGTAACCTAGGCGGGAGGATATCTGATCTGGCGCGGAGTCAGGCGCACGAGCCATTATCAATCTCTCACCGACACGCAGATAATTAAGGCCCGACTTGAGGCCGGCTCAGTTTCGTTCAGAGGGCGTTTTATGCACGGATTGCATGTCCGAGCATCTTATCTTATGCGCCATCCCGTACTTTTTGCTGAAACTCCAAGAGAAGATAAAGCGCGTTCACAACGCGTTGGCGGTCGGTCGAGACTGAAGTGCGAGACTCAACAGCTAAGAAGCAGGAGGACGAAGGAGGGGAAGGAAGGTTAAGAATGCGAAAGAATACCGAAGAAATGGGGTGAGGTTCGTTGGGCGAGCTTTGGGGTGGTGGGTGGAAGGGCGAGGGAGGGCAGAAACGGTTCCTCCTCGTTGCCCATTACAAACGAGTCGTCCTGCCAGAGGACGTAGCGAGATATGTTAACTGCTCGCTGAATCGCATCAACGAATCGGTTTCGAGTATCGAGCTCAGGCGTGCACAATTGGATTTATCGTCGAATTACCCTTGGACAAAGAAGATAAAAGTTGACGCTCGAGGCCGCGATTATTTCCATGAGAAGCGACCGAAGGAGAGGATCCCTTGCTCTATACGCGTCGTCGACGTAGGAATTAATTCGAGCGACCAAGGGTTGTTGTACGCGTCTTTTTGTCTCGTCGAGGAAACTTTTTTTATTTTTTTTCTCTTGTCTTTCTCTTCATATCATTCGTTTTTTAATTCCGCTTACTTCTCAACGCACACGACTTCTCGTACGATCTATTCGTAGAAATCGTCGGAATCGGAGTTAGCACCGTGAAGCTGGCTCGGATAAAGAATCTTTATTTCCATCGGTTATGCTGGATGCAACGCTGCCTCGTGTCTCGTCACACTTCTCGAGAATCCACTTTTTGCAAATATCTCCAAGCACCTTTTATACGAATAAAGATTCTCTTTGATATTTGTATATGCGCTTGCGATACCGACTGATTACATTGTGGTTTGTACTTTAATTATCGATATTATTCACACCTACTGTACCGCGTCAGACTGTACTACGCTGTGGATCGATTACATCCTCGACTCTGATTCGCTGGAATTTCCAATCTCATCGATCTCATTTATATCCATACATCGCGAATTTACCTACCGCGGGTATTGCAATTAATAAGGTTCATTTAGTCTCGCGAGCCCAGGATATTAATTGTTTCTGGCGCTAATTGCGAACGCCCCGAGCTACGCCTGATGCAATCGCGTTATTTTTACCAAGTGGCCTTTAACGATTTAATTTCATGACTTATATTACTTTATCCTTCATTTCACTTATGTAAATAGATAATTATTTGATAATCCAGATACGCTAATTATCTCCCTCGTTAATCCACTTGACTAACGAGCCACATTTTTTTTCTGTTACAGGTATGTACCAGTGACCTTGAAAATATTATTTTCAAACTCTCATCACCGATCTTCGCGCAAAACAAGTACATTCATACCTCTATACCATAATTTATTCGTCAAACGATTTCCGACTGGACCACTCTATAAATTAAGATCAGCCACGTAAACGTTGTCTACTGAACGAAGCTATCCTTATCCCAATTTTAAAGAAGACACCCTATAACGAGTCCCCGTGGTACGAAGTAGTGGTAGATTTTCACCCTCGCTAAAGAAAAAAGAAAAAAGAAAAAAGATTTGATCGCGGCAATAACCTCGATAAATAATGACATACAATTTTAATTGGCAGCTCCTGACGCTGCACTGATCCGCGATAGTGACAAACGGCATTAGCCGGATCAGATATCGATTCAAATGAGCTCATTATATTTCGGCTAAGCAGAGGCGCGCGCGTGACTTTCTAATGATTAATGAAGTCGAAGAGATGAGACTACCACTACCACCGCTAGGTATCATTACTGGTACTCGAATCGACCGCCATGTAGGCGTCTGCATAAGAAATGCATTTTTTTATTTTTATATATTTTTAAAAATTAATTTTTTTTAATCCACCCAACTACGGTTCGACTCACTGACATCGATTAGAGCCGTTCCACGAGTAAGATATTCTATCTAAGGGACTCATTTACTTTAAAAGCCGCAGGAAGATGGCCTCTCTAAATACATGTATTTCGCACTCTCTAACGTTACTGTATCTAATATAGCATAGTCATTATTTTATTTCCTAATCAGCGCAACGTATCCTAATCGTACGCCAATTGACATCACACCCTCTCTTTCCTCGTTATACACAATCAACCGTGATTCTTCTCTTCGCTCTACTGTCGATTCAGCGCACGGCGCACTTCTACATAAACTCTCCCGGCTTCATTAGGCAACTCGATAAGCCGCGAGCACTCGAATTCATCGCCGCGACGCATACTGATCTCTCACTCCAGCGACGGCGCGATTGCCGATCTTAAAAAGTCTGGAATTATCGCCGAGAGTTAATGCCAAGCCGAGCGGAAAGGAATAAACTGAAAGAAAGAATCGAGGAAACTTAGGGAAAAGTTGATAAAAACAAAAGAACCAAGATTAAAAATAAACCTGTGGCATGATTATTTTAAAGGTAAATCCTGGCCTCTCTGTAGGCTTACTGGCAATTTAATTAAGCATCGCGACGTAAGGTTTAGTTTTTTTTCTTTTTTTTTTAAAAAAATTATCTCGCTATTGTGAATGCCCCAAAATCGCCTGGGTCCTCAAAATATACGAACTACATGATTATGTATATATGTATATACGTATACTGTAGTATATAGTCCATACCCGTGAATCTTAAAGTATATAAGATTAAAATAGTGCGTGAGAGATTCCTTCCGAGAAGATCTAAGCCGAAGGCTCCTTTTCCCATCGTTAAGCGATTAGGCACGTAGCTTTCGTCACACGTATGGAACACGTAACTGTGAAGTATTTAACAGGATTGACTATGTATCACATGTAGGTACTAGTATTTGGAGACTCTTCGTTCATGGAACGTTCAAAGTTTTCAATATATATATGAATACATAAATGCATGCGCGCTTACGTGCACACGTACATATATACGTATATATACACACACATGGTTACGCATTAGGCACTCACGCGTCTACGTAACACGTGGCGACATACATGAAGAGTTTATTTTATACCGATCCCGTGTCTAATCCGAAACGATGATTGTCGGCTTTATTAGAATGATGAGGATACCTTATAAAAATAGGATTTTTGTAGAAATTTAGTACGACTGAGTAGATACGAGATTATGAAGATTTATGAAAATTTTTCGTTTCTTCTTTTAATCGGGCTGACAGGCTCGTCGGATTAGATTAAATGGGACTTGATTTTTGTTACGATACACGTATAAATAGCGGACTTTTACCATGTTTCGTAATATATAATTTTAGTTAGTGTTTCAGTAAATATAGGAAGTACAGAATGCAGTCGGAATTCAGTAAAATAACACGCGGTCGTAATTAACCAAAACGAAGTTATCCATCCGTTGAATACGTGACAGGCACACGCGCGAATACCATCACATAGTAAATTTCACTATCGAATACAGAGGCAATGTGGATTTTAACTAATTTGGCAATTTCGCGCTTCATTAAATGTAGCCACGTACATGCGCGCACAATCGATATCGATAGTAACCGATTTAAACGAGATTAAAACGACCTGACCGCGGAACGCAGAAATTATAATACAATGCGGTATCTACTACTCGATAGATCAATTTTTCGGAAAATTATTAAAATTCCTAAAATCAAATGAATCAACATTGAAAGTACCAAAAAAAAAAATCTTAAATAATTTATCTACATAAATTAGCAAGTTTTTATAAGAAAAAAATTGTCACTGTATACAAGAATTTTCATTTAGCTGGACTTTAGCCGCATTCATGCCAACATAATGTTCACGTGTGCCTGCCTGCGTAATTACCCGCGTCTATGCCTTAACTACCTTCCTACGGGCATACCTTTAGATAGATACCTATATAGAAGCCATGTTCGCAAATAACATAGCAGCCAAGAATATCGAAAGGAAGGCGCGTGTTGCGTTGCATCGGCTAAGGCAAACACTCGTTACGATCCAGGACGGCGTCAGGTAGATACCGATAAGGATACAAGAGGATAGCATGCAGCAACATAGGTATGTACTACCTGTGCAACACGTATCAATATAAATCCGGTCAAATTCAATTTTCTCTCACGCGACTATTGTCCTATTAACGAAGCGACATGCTTCACGTGCGATCGACTCGATTCGCCACCATCGTTCATCTTGACAATGGGACCGAACTTTTACTCGATTAGCTACCATAAAGCATTCCCTTACCGTTCTTCTTGCGGCACAAAGCGTATCAATTGGAATCGAATGAATCTTTGAAAAGGTCCAGAGTTCGTCCCAGCATCCCTATACTATAGATATACAATAGGCATTCTTTGAGAATTTTTATTCCGAACGATAATTGTGCCTCATCCTACTTAGTTGCTGAATTAGCTGATAAATATCGGAGTGCAGCTGACGCGTGTATGACGTATGACTGATGCATGCTTGGTTACAGGTATAGAATGAGAGAGAGAGAAGGATACAGGTGCAAGAGTGCAGGATGCTGATGGGCATAGGACACGATGCCAAATCGCGACTCCATGGCGTAAATAGCCGGCAAACAGGGACGCATCGGACCGTTCAACCGGAAACACGTCATGGACCACGAGTCCCAGCGTCCCGACGCCAAACCAAATCTACTGCATATATCTCTCGCTCTTTTAGTCTATATAGTGGTACTATATGCACGTGTTATATTGGTACGTTATATAGAGAGACTCTAGCACGCTATTACCCGAGAGCTTGAAGCGCACTGATTTTTCCCTCACCGTCGCTGGACAACCAAAAATAAACCCGTTCACGTCCCGACGGGATCCGATCGAGTTTTTCTCTATTGGCTGTGTTACGGCTCTGCTATGGCTTTACTCTGGCCTTTACGACTCTTTCTACTCTACTCTAGTCGACTGCTCTCTCGTCGATGCTTTGGACAATTTCAAGGGGCTTGCACACGTCGACCAATTCCCAGCTATATGGTCTATATAGTTGGATCTGTTATATATGGAAAGTCGAGGAAGAGGTAGGTGCACAAAAACAATGATGGGATTCGTGGGAAATGGATAATCCTTTGGAAAATGTTCTGACGTCTGAAAGAAAAAGGAAAAAAGAAAACTTTATTTTCTCGATAAGAATGCGCGTAGGGATTTTTCGGCTGGTTTACGGTGTACGGCCTATGGGCTTTAGACGTGTTATTTCTGGCCGAAAACTCACTTTGAGTAATCTAGAAATGCTCGAGAGAATTAAGCTTAATCTTACATACGTGATCTTGGCTGTCAACAAGAGAATTCGCATTGCTCCGAGTGAATATTTTGCGTTCTCTCGCGGACGAAACGTGCTGACAGTAATTACTGTGTTATAGGGGAGATACGAGACTTTCCTTAGATTAGTCGTAAGGTCGCGTACATAGAAACTCTCGAAGCTATTCGCTCGTTATTCCTGTAATGATTCCGTAGAATAATTAATGAATATACAAATTCGTTTAAAGTACGCAAGGGTGAATTTTCATAGGGACCATATGGGATTCTCTCGGGAAGGTGACAATAGTAATAAAAAGAGTCATACTCTGGGTTCTCAAGAGATGACGTACTCAATGGCGCGAACAAGATCATCAAAGAGGTCCATCCACTCTTTGCGGTAGCAGCTATAGTCATTTCTTGAGAATTTCAAGATTTTCTCTGCCTTCGCCAATCTCGACCTTTCGTGCTCGTCGTTTAGCTCGTAATTCGCTTGTCGGCGGGAGTTCCCGTTGTGCACCAGCCGCCAAGTGCATTGAGCAGAATGTCAGTTCCCGGCGCGAATTACCAAAATATATAGAAAAGCGATTCTTTTGAAGGACCGAAAAGATGAGAGAACGAAGGACAAAATATCTTGGAGAAAAATGCACTCTTCCGGTCGGCCGAAGTCTTCATAATCGTAATTCCCATTCCTGGCAGCAATGTAGGAGGAATAACGATGATTATTATTAGAATATCCAAAATCTATCGTCCATGTCAATTGGCTTTCACTGATAAATGGGCGGTCGTATGATTGGGATAATTGCTTTAATACATGTAGGCAGTAATGCACGCGAGTTCCCCGGCCAAAGGGGCGGTGGGTGCAGGTGAAGGAGGTGGGAAAATGACGCGAACCGAGTTAGGGAGAGAAGGCTAAACTACCGGCGTTCGCAGTTCGTTATTCGCAATGCAGATCGTGTAGCAGCGTGCACGGCATGGCGTAGCAGCCAGAACATAATTGATTGGGTTGGTTCGTTATGACAGGCGTCTCATTAAGATGCGACCAACACGACCAGCGACGTTCATTTGTTCGAAACGTACGTGCCGGCGTTTAATAGGCGAGGCAAATTGGACGATATCGGAGTCAAAAAATGTAAAAGGAGACACAAAGAAACTGGCCATCAAGCACATATTTATTGGGGGGAAAAAAAATATACAAAATATGCTGCGGAAACGATTTGAATATTTTACGACAGCAAGTGGTTGGATTTTATATGAAACTAATGAAATTTTCATTAGGATTATCTTCTTATTTAGACTATTTAATCGGTATCAAATAATTCCCAGTAAAGGGTTAAGGATGAATCAGCCAGACTCGTGGCTGCTAGTAGTGATGCCCAGACCAGACCAGACTTTTGGGACCGGATCAAGCCCAGTCTGTTGTTTTCACATTCTGTTTCTCCGTTTTGCATACTTTGAGACTTCTTTACGGTAACAGTCGAGAATTTCAGTCGTTTTAACTGTCGGAATTTTAGCAACCGACTCCTCGTTGCTCCACTCCGCCCTTGCGCACCATTCTATGTAATTTATCGTGCACACATGTGGCGCACTTACGCTCCCTGGGCAAAGCGATAAGCGGGAGCATCGCGGATTATTAGCGAATTCCGCGGTGTGAAAAGAAGAGGACCAGTTCAGAGTGAAAGAAAAAGAGAGAAAATGGAAAAAAGGAATGAGTCAAAAGAATAAAGGGAAGAGTGAGAAGAAAACACGTGAAGCCAGACTGGAATGCCAAGTAGCCTATAGGGATATAAATGAGGATCTCGGTAGGTACAGTAAATAGGCGGAAAAGTTTCTTTTCCTGATTTTCTCTACCTTCACCCTTCTCTTTACCTCGCTGTAACTGCTGAAGCTCGAAGGCAGCTACTCTAGAATTTCTGTCTGTTCGATATACAGTCTAGTCATGTGCTAATACGTACGAGAGCACGTTCAATTATTTGAAAAAAAAAACACATTAAAATAATAAAAATCTCGATACTCCAGAGTGAGTCAAACGAAATTGAATTGCATGAAGTCAAAATTGTAATAGGCGCGAAATTCAACAGAGAGGGAACGTATGAGCCTGTGTGAAAAAAAAGTGTAGGTATCGTTTAATTTCGCCAGTCGGGTAGCTTAACGACCTTTCGTATACCGAGCAATTATAATCTCGTTGGTCCCGTTTAGTCAGGTCATTGTGAAGCAAATGGATGGTACCACGCCGCGATTATAAGCTGTCGCTTCTACGCACGTGAACCAAGCATTTTTCACTAAGTTGTTTTCCCACTGGGTCTCTTTTTATTTATGTCTCTGTCCGTATCACCAACTTAACACTATGATAATTTCAAGCAGTCACTGTCTACTACTACTTGACCCCATTGCCTATTCCATTCTGCTTTACTCAATGAAAATTAGTATTGCGTATCTGCCAAATCTACCACACGTAAAACTATAGACACTCGTGCCTTCTTGACATTTTTAATATTAAAATATTTTTCCATCTACGTGAACTGACTATGTTCAGATCACTAGCCATTCGAAACACTAAGCGATCTGCGTATTGAATGTATCGATATTATATCGCTAAGTTCAAGAGATACAATCAAATCGAACAAAGTTATTCCGCAGTTGAATATACCTAGCGCTGAATGTTTCCTTTCATTTGATTTTTTTTAACCGCATGTGTGCAAGAATACAGGATTGATCATGACCCGTAAAGATGTAATTTTGAAATGTAATTTAAATATTCTGCGGAGTGGAACGTTACGGATTGAAATTTACTAAGGTCAATGCATGATAACTAGTATCAATTGGAAGCTAAGAGGATGGGCATAACGCAAAAAAGCTTTTAACGTCGATGAAAATTTAATGCGCCTGCGCAGAACGTGGACATGGATCAGGCTTAAAATACGGTCGAATATGGTATACGCTCGATCTATCTACATTTAGTCGTAATTCTAAGGAAGACGAGTGATTCGAAAAACTCATTTTATGTGAGTTTCCGCAAGTTTTGCCATTCCCATATATACGCATATCCATGTGAATCTTTTACGGTATACACCACGTACTATACTATACATATATACACAGAACAATAAATATCATTAAGTACAGTACAAATAGAGACTTTTCCACAGTCACGAGATAATTTCCCAGAGTCGACACCAATAACAACAATCGAAAGAAAATCAGCTGAATAGTCTCATCAGTGCGGGTGATAAAATGTATATAAAACATTTTTCCCACCAAGGAAAGCGTGAATTCCGGAAAAGCCGATTCTCCTAAATCGCGAGTAGAAAAAGGCGAAGAAGAAAAGTAAAAGGTATAGAAGTAAGCGAAGAGTGATAATAGCTCCATAAAATCGACTATAACCTCCCTAACGGGTCTAACAGCAATCCTCGAACGAGCGATGGTTCCCAACGATATATAGAAGAGAAGAGAATCTCAGTTGAGGTTAATCCATTTGCGCAAACGGGGTTAAGCGCCGCAGTCTTTTCCTGGCTCCTGGTACGAAATATCGATGAAAAAGCCTCGCCCGAATAAAATTGAGGTTAGCCCAGTCAATAATGTCTGTTCTTGGATCACAGCTCACAGCTCACGGCTCATGGTTCATACATGGCTCACCCTCTCTTTCTGTCTCCAATTCCCCTTTCCTCCCCCCCCACCCCTCTCCCTCTCTCTCTCTCTCTCTCTCTCTCTCTCTCTCTCTCGCGAGTAAGCGTTACGTACAGT
Organism: Trachelus iudaicus; assembly: GCA_030142595.1. Lineage (NCBI taxonomy): Eukaryota > Metazoa > Arthropoda > Insecta > Hymenoptera > Cephidae > Trachelus > Trachelus iudaicus. The sequence goes on from JARQTH010000318.1 coordinate 888,033, forward strand.
GTAAGGTAGATATAGGTATAGCATATAGAAGGGGATGGAGAGAAATGGTATGTAGCGAGAGATGAGGCACATCGATCATCTCGACGGCAGCCGTGTGGAATGGTCGACGGAAACCGCTGCTGTGACAGCCAACACGCAGCCCATAGCGATCCCGCATCTTTCTCCATGAGGAAGGATGCTGTGCCTACCATGGTAGCTGACTAACAGACTACCACTGGTTCTGATCTCTGGCGACCTTTTCTTCGAACCTCGCGCCTAGATCCAAGCCACCCCACTTTCTTTGTTTGAGTGATCCTAGAGACACCCGCGTTATCGGCACTCCCTTCCGACGCATTAATAATAATTGTTCAAAGCACGTCCTGCTGCTAGCTGATTCCTGCTACCAGGATCCTTGCGACTCCTTGCTTTCCGTGTATAGCAACGCGAGTGCTTAAAGTCACTGAACTCGACGTGAAGATTATGCTCTATGGAAAATGAATGAGAGCAATTCGTTGTTATAGACGTTTCAAATAATACGATGATTCGTGTTCTCGTTGGTTATCATAAATAGGGATTTGTACTGGAGTGTTTCTTTAATAGTGGGGGTGAATCGTTGTATAGCGAAATTCATCCCGAAAAATTACTCAGCAGCTGTCATCCCGTTAGAGAGTTAAAACGTCTGGAGCTTAGGGTATAACTTCTCGATGTCTCTAAGAGGAAGGAGAACGGGACGGTAGGTGGAGTTGCGTTCTCTTTCATCTTTTTATAGCTCCATGAACTAGGCGGTGCAGTTCCTCGGTAAATATTTAGAGACAAGAAGAACGGCGTTCAGTCATTATTGGGACGTTTATTGGCCCCAACGGCCAGCGAATATGTTTACGACGATACGCGCCCACGTATTTCGCGTAGCTTCTGCCCGGAATAGCTATTTAACGCAGCTAGAGACATACTCCAGAGTGCATATATGCACTCTGCATGCATGTACAAAAGTGCATAGGACTATGCAACAGTGCTATGCCGCCGCTGAAATACTTCTCGAAATAGACTCATTGTCAGACCTGACACTCCTGGTTACTAACCACCAACCGACGAGTCACCGCTTCGCGAAACACCCAGCCAAAAAGCAATCATTTAAGCATCCCGACGCTCCCGCTATGCTTCTTCTACTTGCCACTAACGAAGAGTCGTCTGTCTTCGACCTATTAACGCCTGCAGCTCCAATAGAATTCCTGTTGTAGTGCCAGTGCGGTATAGCAGGTATTAGCTGTGCCCGACTGGCTCTGCAGTGTCTCAGAATGGAATGTAACTAAATTAAAAAATAAATTAAAAATGAGGTCATAAGAGAATTCCTGATTGTAGCACAGAATTAATAAATTAATACTTTAATAAAATTGCAGGTCACTTTCAATGGCGTTATGAGAATATTCTTTTTTTTTTATTTTATGCTTTACAACGTTATAGCAAGAGGGTCGAGTCTTGCACGGTGTGAATTATTATTGTTGTTCTAATTACAATGGCGTAGCCTCAAGCTTAAGGTAAGGAAGAAAAATCTAGATGTTAAGACGCGCTGCCGAGGATCTTGTTACTTTTGCAAGCCGCTGCCCGTGGGGCACACGTCATTATCTGGAGCGATGCGCTTACCGTTCCATTGCGCTGTATTCACATAATGATATGCACGCTCCTGGGCGAAAAATTCATGCAGACTTTGCGTCTGCTTGCACGTCCTACGGCAAATGGGAAAGAAACGAAGGAGGCTGAGACAAGGGAGTAAAATGCAAAATTCTATATCCTACCAATATATATATGGTGGGTAAAATTAAACGAGCCTATAGAATCCTTTTTTTTTCTTTAACAGACAGTATAAAGGATAGGACGTATATTTCCTTGAAGGGTACAACGAGTGGTGAAACTTCCATCCATTTTGAAAAGCTACTCTCTCTCTATATATATATATATATATATATATATGTATATATATATGTTGCTACACGTAGTACCTATCTAACGGGCAGGAACGTAAATTCTGGAAGTCGAATCTCGTAGAACGACCCGGGCAAAAGTTTCTACACCGCTAACGGGAAAGCGTTTCCTTCCGTCACTGTCAAACTTCTAGCTTGAGGGAACTTATGCTCTCCCGGCCACCAGAAAGAAAAGGTGACTGGCGAACTTTCAGAGCGCGACTCCAACGCCCGGTATCTTCTGATTGCAGGAAGGGAAGTTCGACGACTCCAATACATCACGAACTGACAAATATTCAAAGAAAGCCAGCGAGAGAGCTACCTATCAGGTTCTCCACTGCTCACAACGTATTGGGTTCAATGAACTTTCTTTAGAAAAATGACCAAACTGTTACCGTCGGTACATTGCGTTTTGCAATTTTTTTTTTTCACTGAATAAGTGTAGCGAATATTTCTGAAAAGGATACTTTCGGATATTTTCTTCTTATTCTTATCTTCATACGTTGTTCATAATATTGAAAGATATTTCGGACTTAAACAAATGTTTTTTTTTTCTTTTAGAGACTCCTAGTACGTCTTTACTAGTCATATAACTATAGCTTATAGTGTGTCTATTCACTATCTTACGAATCTACCCTCGTGAGTCACACCCGTCACGCCCTACATTTTTCAGGGATACATTAGACTTATCGACTTGCACCATACAAGTCCACATCACGCCACGCCAATATGCCTTTCGAACGTCTCCCCTTGATCCTGTGAATCGCATACGCGATTTCACCGCAAATTCGATCGCTCGAACCTGTCTATAGGCTTTAGGGATAACGCTGTCTGTACTCCTGGTGCTGGTATAGGCTAGACGTTTTATTGGTAATGCGTGGGGAAGAAAGAGTTCCCTTAACATCACGAAAAGGGGATCCCAAGTCTCCTATCATCAAATTAATCGAATTTCCACGCTTATCGAATGCAGGAGCACGTTGCTCCTTTTTTTTTTGACGAAGGAAAAAAAAAAGAAAGGCAAACTTTTCATAAAGACAATTTTTTATATCTACAACGCATACAAATTATTTATTAAAATAATAATTCTTAATAATTGTAGTTGCTGCGTACCAAATTTCGTAAATCTGCACATGTCACATTTGGATGGTTATCGCGATATGTTACGTCGATGACAGTCTTTTACATGGAGCCTGTGATTTCACGAGAGACAAATTTTGGGTCATTGTTAACATATCAGTGCGTGAAATTGCTTGTTAGCTAATTAGTCAGGGACCTGATGTAAGACGTGGACTTTTTCACGAGAGACGACACAAAAGAACATCTGTAACTTTTTTTATATCGAAAGTAAAAGCCTGTAAAAAGAAAAAAAGAATTCCTCTACAGTGGCGATTTGGATCCGTAGCAAAAACGCATACGGCGACGCATGTACATCAGTCAAGTCGAATGTTGTTCTCGCAGATGGGTGACCCCGACAAAGGCTAAGAGTGATCAAGCAGGAGTTAAGTAACACAAAGGGAGAAATATAGGAAGAAGGGCGAGAAAAAGTGAATGAAAAAATTTCTGGAAAAACAATCCTTACGAAATTAAGGAATTACATCATTTTCTCAAAGGTGTGTATATATCTATAGATATGTGTACATGTACAAGGAAGAAAATGTTTTTCTTTAGAAAGACGTGTTCGACCATTTGTCCTGAAGCGGAAAACAAATAGATACGCTTTTCTTTTGTTGCTTTTGCACTTTTTCATATATTTTCACAAATTCCAAGGCAAACGACAAGAACGTGGGAAACCCTTAGAAACGCAAACAGTTCGAGTTAGCCATTTACTCTATATATATACATATTAGTATTGTGTACTGTAGTATGTCGGTAGTAACATTAAGAAGGAAACCAGAGAGAAGAGATATAGGTAAAGGAGAAGAAAACAAAAAAAAGTACATGGCCATTAGCAAAGTAAGAGAAGCAAGGAGTAATTCATCCGCGTATAAGGAGAGCGGAGAGACAAAGAGATGCGCGAGGGTTACCAGCATAGGTAGAGGGTAAAGAAAGAAGAGAAAGGAGTGAAATGCCAACTGGAAAGACTTAAGTGGTGGGATTGTTGAGAGTGGAAAGTTGAGAAGACGCGAAAAACCTTAGGGAGCTGCTTGGGCAGCGTTAAAAAAAAAGCGTGAAAAGGAAGAGAAATAGTGCATCACCAAGAGAAGGAAGGTCGACGCGAAGAAACGAAAGAGGAGCTCCTTGCTCCTTTTTGCGTTTTTTATTTTCAAGGAGGTAGGAGGATAAAAAAAAGAATAAGAAGGAACCGACTCCTGACTGCACAGCCAGTTCGTTGCAGTGCCAATGATGCCTGACCCATGATGCATGGGTGGTCCTCGACTTCTCTTTCGCGACTCTATAGGCTTGCCAAGAAAATAAGAAAGATAAAATTAATCCGCCCATGTCTACCGGCTAACTTGTTCCCTTGGGTTTGGCCAAGATAAGCACAGGAGCGCAAAGTATACGCGTATACACTCGAAATAGAAAAAAAGAAGGAAGATATTTCCTCTAAAGAAAATATGAATTCATTATCTTTAATTTGTATTATTTATTTATAAATAATATTAATATTAAAACATTTGAAATTATCTTGGGTTCTTAAATGAATAAACTATTTGGTCTACCGATACAAAACCTCCAATAGTTACGGCCTTAGTGTCAACATAAGCATGAAAATAAGGGGTCTCTCTTCGATAATAACCTACAATTACGTCAATTGGCCGCCTGCTGTCCGAAAACCATTAATACGAATTACTCGTGCCTTTACGTTTTTATGTTCGTTGTTTCTTTCTTTTTTCATATCCTCCCTTTTCCTTCGTCTCTTCCTTCCTCTTCGTTCTCAAAACATGTGGGACATAACACTGCCGAAGCGTAGCATCACGGCGCGGGGTTTTTGGTGAAGTGTGATGTCACTTAATTGCCCCGACTCGTGACTCCGGGTATCTCGCGTATCGTTCTTTTTCAATTTTTTTTTTAATGGCTCCATTTACAAGTAGAGTTATTAGTAAAACCCACTAGATTCCACGTATGAGCGACATTGGAATTTTACCTAGTTAACTAACGATAAAAATATAAAATATAGGGGACTCTTTTATATTACCAACCACAAGAAGCTGACCCTTCGAAAATATTTTTCATACACGAATTATGTCATGGCAGTATGGTCTAGTTTCTATGACGTATCTACTACGGTGCTGCCGACTATATGAGTCACGGGTTTCACAATTGGCGTTACGATTTCGTGCCAATTAGACCAGAAGAACGTAACGAGCTACGCGCATAAATCAGTATCAGGTACGATCGAATGCACCCCGGCTCTGGTTTCTCGTATATACTATAGCTACTGTACGCGGCACGACCATTAGTCGACCGAAAAGGCATTTTGTAAAAATTACCAACCAAGAAGCCTGACGGACAATGTGGGGTCCTCGTGCAACTACAATGAGTTGTACCCCCTTGGTCCCACGAGACTGTAGAAATGCACTACTAATGGCCAAACCGTGTTGCATTAGAGGATTAATGCACGTACACTGCATCACGTTAGAGCCATTGAATGACCATGCAGTGACACTAAATATTGAGCGTTTCATCGTTTCCATATATGAGACATGAGAGACAGATTGGACAGTCTAAACTCTCATAATTCGAAAATGTATTTACTATGACAAAGAGCCTATTATCCGTAGTCACACAAGTAATAATTTGGTGAGGACAAAATTAATTCGAGCTTTATTGGCCCTGTAGATTACGTCAACATCAAATGGCACTCTCTGTCCAAAGTAACGTAACGTTTTCGTTAAAGCTATACCTACCACAAAAGTCTTGACGTGAATTGTTTATCAAATTGATGAGAATCAGCGGGAGTCATTCAAATTTAACAATGATAATTATTCGATTTGAGAGATGATTCAAAATTATTTTTTTTTATATACCCAATAAAGAATAATCTATACGTATTACGTACAATTTTTTTCATTATGATATAGTGATACGGTACCAGTGAGGGTAGCTGTTAATTAAGACGCCAGTATTACCGATAGGGGGTGAAAACCGCTCGTAGGGCAACCAAGGGAGAAGCTTTTATATAGCGCTGGACTACACTCGCAAGGGGCCAACCTAAATTGTCCCATGCTGGTGTTTATTTTCTGATTTATGTGATTGCCCTTCCACCAATAAGAAAACTTTGCTGGACCAACCGGAGAGGGCTTTCCACCCTCGATAGAGACCAGACTTGCAAAATATTTCAAATTTATTTATTTCCCGACTCGGATAAGCATTTGCGAATCGTTGGCGAAGTAAAGACAAAATAAATAAAATAAATTTACGAAATGCAAATAACTCACATGCAAATCGAAGGAATACCGAATTTACCCGAGCAGTGCCGAATCCAATCGATCCGAAACGAAAGCCTCATTAAGTTACCCAGTGCACAATCAGCCAGTCAAATCTCGCGTTGACTCTCCACGGCTCTTCTATGCTGACCGTAAATTCCAAAAGAGGAATTAACTTGATCCTTAAATTTCCATCGTGTTCCTGGAACCCCACAGAATCGGGCACACGTGTCTACATGCACAAATGTTTACCTACGTGTTTACGTACATTGCATACACAGTGTGAAAATTAGTATATACCTATATACTATACTCTATTTGTACGTTTACGATGTATATACAGCTATCTGCGACTGCACCGACCCTTTGTGACTGGTCATTTTCAAGAAACTCTAATCAAATTACACTATTCCAACTTTATCCAACTTAACCTATGCTATTTAAGGAGTCCATCCAGAAAGGCAGTATGGCGCCATCAAAATAGATTAGGGTACTACAGTCGCCATTTTGCCAATCGAAATTTCAACGGACGAGCTTCTGTACTCTGAGATCGAGTCTTTTGGATGATATATACATATACATAGGATATATATAGGATATGCTGGGTAAGTTTTACTATACACAGAATCGTAGCTGAGGTAGCTAGAGGGTTTATAGGTATAGTCCACAGGTTCGGTTAGGTATATACAGCTACCCCAGCCGCAGTGCTTGGATGGCTATCGACTGCCTGTGGGTAAATTCGCTGGCGCCCTTTTGTTCCAATTGGTCGGCATAAAAATGCTTCTAAAACAGCGAAGGAGGGCTACTCTCGTTCGGTTTTTATGCGCGATTCAATTTCATGGCCGACCTCGTCGAAAACGCAACCACCTCCCCTATGTGAAAGGAGCACGGAATCGAGCGCCATTCCTCGCTACAGGACCGATTCAACCTTTTTACGTTTTGATCTCTGGCTTACTGAAGGTACGTTCATACCGTGCATAGACATTTATATGCTCAGATTTTTCGTATCGTATCTAATACTTTAGTTCACTTTGAGAAACAACTGTATACACATTTCCTAAAGGATTTTCTATCAGTTTCTATTTCCTATTCGAGTTTTTTGTTTCTGTTTCCAAATGAAATTCTCACAGGCTTTAATCTTTGATTCGAAATTTTATCAAAGATTGAGCTTCGCCTCGATACCACATACTTTGGATCGTTATGTAGTGACTGCTAAGTAGAATAATATTTTTCAACTAAATGTCAACCATGATTAATTATTTTATCATCATTAATTACCCAACACTGTCATCTCATATATTCCAATACTAAACCACCACATGGAATTCTCAGTAACAAAAGATTCTTGCACTGGTGATTAACTGGTATTACAAAACAGCAGTGTATGTATATAGCGTGCAATATCTCATGATTAATCTATGTCAAGGATAACTGTTTTGTACAATCTATAAAATCAACATACGATTTTTATCCAACATATTGCACTCTAGTTACCTATGTATTGTATGTACACTAGTTACCAGTTATCGCAAAAGATACAAAAATTCATATAGACCAACGATGGGGAATAAAAATAATGAAAAGCTACAGCTACCATTGAATAATTCAAAATCGTTTAAAAATTGCGTCAATCAATGTTTAAATTATTTTTCGAACCCACTTCCATCTCGGCTCTAGACTGTCGCGTGCTAGAGACACATCAGTCTGCAATCGATGTGGTAGATGGGGGGTTGAGTCGAGCGCTCAGGGCAAGGGCTCGGATGCCGTTCGAATAACTAGCACGGCGCGGGTGAATTTCTATTATATTTCCGGCGAATGTATATCGCGTGACCTAGGAACTGCTTGGCGATCTCACCATAGCACAGTAACAGCACAGAACAGCACAGCAGGGCCGGCACACAGGTAGCCACTGTTTTCTACCTTTAGGCAGGAAGTATTCAAGCGTTGTCTAGGAAATCCGTGGCACCAGTATACAGGCTAGCATGCCTTTCGATTGTTATTTCCTTTATTCATAATACAGTCTTATTACCTTTCTGTCTGAAAAGAAAATCAATAATGGTGGAAATCGTGAAACTTAAGCTTCGAGCAAATTAAACTTTTGCTAACCTTTAGAACTCGAAGTTGTTGTTACTGTTATTATTATTATACATTGTCCTTTGCCTTGTTGCACTTTATCTCCTTTTGCACTTTCGGGACATTTTCTTCGTTAGTGCATGAACAATGTTTGGTAACGCCGCGAGAAGATTTCCTGGAAATTATCAGACGCTGATTAATTAAGTACGCTTTATTTGTACGGCGATACTATTGATAGAAGCACAGGCGGTTCGCCCTTTGATGTATCAATTACCGAAATACAACGGCACAAAGTTAGTTTATCGTACACCTCCCGTTCTGATATACTCAAACGTATATATATATATATAACCTGCATTATATGACCTCATATCACGATACGTGTGTGACGTTGCAGAAATGCAGTCTGTCGTGTCCGTTCCTTTCGATGCAATCTTTCCGACAAATCCCATCGGCATATCTCGAAATTTCCTCCCCTCTATGGGTTATAAACAAACACGAGACATTCATAAAATTAAAACGTGATAAGAAGACTCGATAATGTATATAACTGTGATACTGATATACCCATGTTATATCAAGTAATTGATATGCCAATGGTATGCATTCTCCCGTATATCAATTTTCCCGGACGATCCTTTTGAACGGTTGAAAATTTTTAAATAAATCTACAATTTCACCTACGCCAAAATCTAATATAATCAATATCATAGTATTTTATCAAATTTTTAAAAATTATCAAACCTTAATTCACTGTAATATTAAAAAATTAGAATTTTGATGGTTTTCAATTTTCTCAACTTTTTTACAGCGTGTTTGATATCCCATTAATTTCGTATTCCCTTTTACGTTTGTCAGGCATACGTCGTTCTGCTCAGTCAGATCACGATTTTGACTCGTTACCATTTATTGGAAAGATCGTCAAAGAGCAGAAGCGTAACAGTGCTACAGGTATATGTCATGGTTTCAATCGAAAAGCACGTATGGAAAACGATGCAGTTGTCGAATCGACAGCGTTGCTCCCGTTGCTCGTTTTCGAACGTAATCTCGTTCGCAATGCGACGGAGAATCGAACATGGAACGGATTTTAATCGTGAAGTCTCAATCCGAGCGTATGTACTTACATATACACGCGTCCATGTACAAGTGCATGTGTATACAGTATAATCCTCATATAATATATATATATATATATATATATATACAGAGAAACGTATTAAGACCCTCATAACCTAAGAAATCGAGGCTTCTACACGAGACCTACAAATTCAAGATTACTCTAATACATACATTATATGTATATATTTTAACGCTTTCGAATTAACTACTATCTATTCCACAAAAGTCTATTTCCAATGGCGCCATAGACTAACACATATCTAGATACGTTCTGCGCGAATGGATTCGCACTCGCCTATCTGAATGACCAGCGCGACTTTATCGTGAAATTTAATGTCGACGGGCTTGAGCTTTACGATATCAAACTCTTCTTTACGAGTTTCGCGATGAGAATTTATATATATGATATATAAATTCTAATATAACAACTAGCAATGTGCGTGAGGATAGTTTGATATCGTAATAAATATATATTATTATTTTTTACGAATACTTTAAAATGAAACGTGGGTACAGTATACATAGTTAGAATACGTAAAGTCCCATCCGCAAAAACCGACTATCTTATTCCATTTTACGAACTTGCTACCCGATCGTTTAATCTGCACGGATGACGCTTGGACAACCATCTATCTCACTGCTATTGTCTTACGAATCCACGTTATTTCGATGTCACGGAAAATATGTAAATCTACCATGAGACTGAAAACCGTCGCGAAATCTCGAGACATTAAATTGGCGAAGAAGTAAATTAGCATATTTCAGAATTGCATTAATTAGCATCTCGTCCGTAGAACCGTGGGGGGGCGGGCGAAGAAGAAAACCCCGCAAGGATGAGAAACGAGGGATGAAGAAAATGAAAGTCGACGCGAAGACCATTTCTTTCTGGAATAAATGGCGTGAAAATAAACAAGAAGCATTGTTTGCCTGAGCGCCAATGTCTGAAAAATAAAACATTAACAAATGACGACGACGCTTTATTTCAATGAAAACAGATTAATAACCAAGAGACAAGTCCATACTAAAATGAAGGATCAGTTTAATTCATAAAATTTTTCAAAAGTAAAATTCACCCTTATCATTTGAATATTATAATTTATTCGACATTTTTTTCTCATCTTCATCGCATCTCTATCCATTTGCATATAGCTGTAAGGTAATTTACATTAATCGTATGTTTTCTCTAAGACACAGCTCTGTCCGGTATTCACGATACCAGTAGAACTCTAACGACCTCCCGATATAATGTAATTAAACGAACGCCAAAGTAAATTCACGGTGTGAGCCATCGGCTGTTGGTGATTCAGAATGGTACATCTGCACACTATTTAGAGCACTATATCGGTTAGGAGCCTCGCTGTTCGAGAGTGATATATGCGTATGAGTGTGTCAGAGAACCACGCCTACCAACACCGCGGCCTAATTGAGTGATCGAGTGCCCTTGCGGTGTTGGCACCCCTGGATTGTCAAGGGATGCAGTTATACGGTGACTGCATGGCACTGCACAGAAACACGTTGTGCACCGTTGTGCTCGATCGGATATCACGTGCATTTATATATACAGTATAGATAAGTACAAGAGAGAACGTATATGGTATGTATATTAATTCTCTATTTATTTTTACGTTGATGGGCTTCAAATTTTTCTGCTCAATTTTTGTCTATTGCGAATAAAATTTCTTGGGTCCACTTTACGTCATCGTGGAATTTATTATAAATTGCCTTTCCGTATTGATACTATATACCGGTTACGCAATACGTCCGATCATTTAACGCACGCTTGAACTAGGTGCGACTGGTTAGTTTCGTACCTATCAATGACATCGATCGAAAACTGCTGTCATTGCTTGCTGGTTCGCGTATAAAATATGTCCTTAGTGATAGGTTCGATTTGAATTTTTTGGAATCTATTTGAATTTTTTTACTTCGTGACATCTTCACGCTTTCGTTTGGGAATTAAAAGATTATTATATTTGCGGCTATTCGAATTTTCATATAATTTAATTTCGGATCAGGGTATATTGAGTTTGAGCTGTTTACGCGAAAAGGTGAATTACAAGGGAATCGAGGATTACGGACACTTTATTAAGTGGTAATAGGTAATACCTATCACAAACAATGTCGTCCAATATCTTTGTACACAGTATAAAGTAGAAATTGCTTGTAAATATGTAGCTGGGTACTTACTAACAGCTATGCCAGTCAGTGCGAGTAGTACGTTATATTACATGGGACATTGCTAGCTTCATGAGGTTGTACGTTATTCTGCATGTACAGATTACTTTCCGCGTACCCTCCACCAGTGCAATGTATAGGCACACACGTAGCTGACAGGTCTGTCATATTACGTGCGAAATCGCGAATTTATTTTCCACGCCCGTAAAGAATATTATGCACGCCCGGGACCCGCCGCACTTTATAGCCTCGCGGGCATAAACTTTTCCAGGGGACTTGGCGCGGGCATTACAATGATAAAAATACGTAACGCGCTTGTCACCATTTAAATCGAATGCTCGCCATTATTGGCTACGCCAGCCGCTGGTCAACGTAGGTTGGTACAACAGACAGCTACATTTCTCATAAGTCACTCATAGACTCGAAAATTCACCAGCTAGAAATTAATCTGAATAATAAATGAAAACCTACGTGCAAAACACTTGTCAGCTAAACTGTATCTGTGGCTCGACAGCCTATAGTCGACTGAATACAGAAGTCACGTAAGGGCGTCGGTAGATTTCTAGACCGTAGACTTAGATAGCGGAAGCATGACGCTACCGCGAAGTTTGAAATAGATCCGCATAAGCAAATAACTTATATATACGTGGATATATATATATATATATACAGAGAGAACTTCCGGTCGTCTGACCGAGTGTGTAATTTGCTTGTGCTTCGATTTATGAATATGGATGGCCCTTGTTATCGCCGGATAATACCTGGGAGGCCATTAAAAATAAGTCTACGGCAGTCGGATCGAACAAGATAACGAATCCGGTATCGATCAATCAAAATATATCGCGACGTCAAAGGAAATTCAACCTTTTCGAAGAAACAAATAAAAAAGAAATGCTGCAATTGCGTCGAATTCGCTTATCAGTATCGCACAGCAATCTCTTTGTCAAACTGTATTCAAGTGTTTTGTTTTATCTTTCTTTTTTAAGCCAAAGAGGATCGCCATACCTAACTGGAACGACATCCATGAGTTATGTCAGTCATCCGAGTTACAGGAAGTCAAGTGGCCCGGCCGGCGACAAAACAATGCAATTTAAATGTTAAAGCGACGTCGGTCCGTAGATATATGTATACGCAGTTATGTACACGCGTGTACATAACCATGTTCCGTGTACCTTCGGCACGTTTGCGAACAATCAAATACACATGGTCCCCGTCAGGGGGTTTTGTGAATTCAAATGTGACAGTTAAATCGAACCTGCGCTCGTTTATTCTGACTGTGGGGCTTGAAAGAACGGAAATAGGTGTCAGGGGTCTATGAGAAAGGGGTGACGCAAAGGCCTTGAAAAAAGCAGGTTGCGTAACGCGCGATGAAGGAGGTTAACAAATGACGTCACACAAAGACACCATCGAAATTCCAGTCGAGCAGCGGCAAGTGTATCGGTCCGATAGGAAGATGCAAGTGCTTTCGGAAGCTCGTCAAGCTTTGTTTAAAGTGTAGTCAGTTCACGAAGTCGACGTCTTCTTAAATTCTCTTTTAAGTTATAAGTAATACTTCACCTCGTTATATGCATCCTATGGAATGTCGTTTCTGACTCTTTTTGTTCCGACTCGTAAAATCCTCTTCCTCGCTAGTCTAGTACTGTGGCGCCTTAACGTACTTTTGTGCAAACCGAGTCGTCCGATTGAAAGTACATAATGACACAGACATATGGCGCTACTTTTCTTCGTCTCTACGTTGACGATCTCACGACACTCCTGCAGGCGTATCCGACGTCGAGACAGTCGCGACTTTTTCCGGCGCTTTTTATTCGGATAAATCAGAACTCTATTAAAGCCACAGAAAAGTTTAGACAGGGCAATTGCCTGCGGATTTATGGACTTCGCTCAAAGCCAAAAGTTCCCATGACGCTGGGCGTTGTGCCTCGTGCCTGGTCAACTACGCCAAAAATTCCGGCTCGCAGCAATTCGTGCAATCACTGCAGCCACACGAAGGCATCGTAGCTTGTTTCTTGTTTTTTGTGCTTTCCTCAATTAGTGGAAATAATTTGTCGAACAAGCCGAAAATGCTTCTCTACCGAGAGGAACATAGGCACTGCAGCAGCATGAGACAAAAACATTATCCAATCAAGTGTTCTATATCGAATACCCTTATCCTGCTGTCTTTCGCAGTGCAACTATGATTCTTCCTGTGAAACGTTTATTTAATCACCTGTACGGCATTGGCGACACGCAGTAATACACACCTTTGGTATGGCTTAATATATACAAAATATTTTTAATTCCTCAACTCGTACGTACCTCTTCATAAGTTTTTACTGTTCGATGAAAAATTCATGAAATATCGAGTCTATATTTATTTCGTACGCATATCAACTCATAATACCTAACACGTTTCGTACGTTTACCATGTTATTCAACGAACAGAATATCCAGGATATTTGATTCTACTCTTCATGCACATATGGGTATCTGAATTTACGGAAATTAATATTTCACAGTTTCCAATTGGTTCTGTCACAATTTTACAACGTGATATGTATTATACTTACGTGGATCACTTTGTACTGTACATCATTTGTAGCTCATAACCGGAGATATTTTATCTTGTTAGTTAGAATTTTGAGTGCAAATCGAGTCTTTTATTTTTGACAAATTAGAAATACTAACTCATAGAATCATCTAAAACTGCATCGATAACGGACAATTTCAAGTTTCAGTAAGCAGACAGGAAATGTAATCCAGACTTCAAAACCATCCGTATGAATATACTCCCGAGTACGTCATGACCGACTGATTGCATTCATGATTCATGATTTATGCTCCAATTATTTAGAAATTCAAAACTGTCATTGCAGCTAATGTTAATATCATACACATATACAGTATGGACAGGTGGATTTATTCGATTACTATTTCGCGGAATATTAACGTCATTCGTAACCTTTGACGTTTCTGGATTGATTTCAATTATTTCGTCCGTTTTTTATTTTTTGTCACTTCTGCTATTAATTGGCAAACGCAGCAAGCTGACTCGTGGCTTTACTCCGCCGTCATTATAGTCATTATTACACTTATCTATATTGTGTTTCAATAAATATTCATACGATCTATACTGCCTATATTCACTCCCGTTATCAAAGTACCTAGTACTCGCCGGAATATCATCTGTAATCCGCGTATGGGACTCAACGTGCATTGTTTTCGCACAAAAGAACTGCCTCATCGTTACTCGTTACCTTCTTGCACGCGATGCCTTTTTGCTTTGACTTATTTATCCTCGTCGAGCAATACGACGCTGCAGGCCTCCAATACCAACCAAAGAAAGAAAATGAAATATCGCACCGACTCTCGCGAGACCAAGTATACTGATCGTGTGCAATCGTTACTTTCGCAACGGCCGACCAATCGGTGCGCCTTGCCAATGAAATTAAGTGTCAAGATTCAACACTGCGGTTATACGATTTCACAGACAGTGCGGTCGCACGATACCAAAGTTACCGGACTATCCGGACTATATCTCCATGTTGAGCGACGAAACACTACTCTGTTTATTCCTTTTTTTGTTCATATTATTTTTATTAGGGGAAACGAGCAGTAGTCCGTTCCAGTTTATATAACTGCACCTGCGATTCGAGCGGTCCGAGTTACGTATTAAGTTAAATTTCTCTTGAATTATAAAGTGCTTCGTTAACGTATAAAAATGGCTCCGAGAGGCTGCAGTAATTAATTACGAATGTTTAAATGAATTTCTTAGTATAATTAATCGAAGTGGTATCATGGGCATTAGCGGAACTGCATCGGTCAGACATCTTTACTGTTTGAGAGATAAGCGTCGGATAAAGACGTGGTCTAAATGAGATGTTGAAATACACATGACCGGTCTATCCCTTTGTGCCGGAGGCCGCTCAGACATCATAACGTATTTCAAAATGGCCACCCGCTATCATCACCCGTACACCAAGTTCTTCCAACGCACAACGCTCTACTTCGCAAGTCAAACTAACCCCAACCTCAGTGCTGCTTTGTTTTCGCATAGGCGGCGCCAGCATCGATTCGGCCACGCAGCTAAGGATCTTCTGTTTCTTCCTATCCCTGCTTTTGTTTCCAGCGTTACTCCCTCGCTCCACGCCACTTGATGCCTGCTCAAGAACTTTTCACTTCGATGAAATTGTGCATAACACTTCAAGGATTTGGATCAACAACGTTGAAATCCAGGATAAACGAGAATTTCAATCCTCATTAATTAAACTGTTTACAAGAGACTTCTCGATGAACTTTCTAAGGACCTGCGTGACTCCATTGTGATTAACGATCAAGTTTCAAGATTGTTAGTGCAATCTAAACTCCGAGATGAATCTGTACTGTTAGTGGCTCATCAGTCATTCTATATATTATATTTTTTATTAATGCATCCATTAGTCCACGAATGGTCCAATCGGCTTTCGTTTCATCCCCTATATTCTATTCTGTGTCCACACGCATACGTCGTATACGTCGCAGAAACATATGCGGTAGCAGCAACACAGTCATTTGTTTCTGCTTTGGAGTAGATTCAGCGGGTGTTATCGCGAGGCACCCAAGCGCACCTAGAGCACTCTGAAGTCGAGGACGTGGGATGTACGTGTAATCTGGCCGGTAGTGGAGAATAAATTGACTACGCGTGGTCTACTTGAGGGCTCGTAGAAAGCGGAAGCTGGAGCCAGACGTTACCCTGGGTAAAATGCGAATAAAAAGTCTCACTCACTCTATCTCTCTCACGTGTATCCACCCTACCTAGATTCTACTCCGCGTATAAAAGGGGAACAAGAAAATTTCCCACCTCTACCTCGTCGACTGACTACCTAGGTACCTATATGTATATGGCATATGTATACCTACCTGCCTGCCTTTCAGGAAAAAGGAAAGATTTTACCATGGCTATATTCAGCCAGGAAAATCCGAGTATCTAGCGTTTCTGGATGTGTACCCTAGCTGTACTAGAATAGCACTACCAGGTAGGTTAGGTACACAGGTAGGAACGTAGGAACGTATAGGAACTACCCAGTATCCCTACCGCTATACAAGTACCGCACGTACTTTTATTTGCACTAGTCCCAAACGAAATTCTTTCAATCAATCTCGATTCCATCACAGATTTACCAAGACTCACTCGAAACGCAATCCTGGCGCCAGCGCACAGCTGCGCCACGTTGTACGGGATATTATAGTATTCGGCTCAAACCTCTCATCTCTACCACATACATATATAGGTATATCCAAAGTTAATCAAATTCACCCGTAAAAATCACAGAGCCAAGCGCGCGGCCACCTCATCCTTTCAAGCGCATATATCAAGCTCGCGAAACGTGTTATTAGATTGAGGCGGCCCACGCGAGCATCGGGACCCGCTCTTCTCTCGCGCGGTCGAGGGACGCTCTTAAACGCTCATAATTATCGCCTATATCTCTCGCTATCTGCATATATTATTCCCCTTTTTTTTACTCCATCCCGGCGATGTATCGTAATGCCACGTGTAATTATTCTCATCCTGCATCGCTCGTCCTACACACGTAACGGGGTAAGCCTGACGCGGATGAACCTTTCGTAAGATCTCACGCTCCTCTAAACGTCTTCCTCGGGACCTTTTTACAGCTCCTTTAGGTTTGGTACATGTAACCACTTTTCAGACCTATACAGCTTTTCTAACCTTTGTCATCGCCGCCGATACGGATCGTGGTGTACACACGGTGGTTATTAAGAACGGTCGAGGAGTCGGTTCGATATCCTAAGACGTTGGGTACGAGGGTCTATAGGTTGACGTTGGGTTCTTAAATTAACAGAACTTTGACATTATTAAGGCTACCGTCGATAAGGGAGAGAAGAGACCGACACGTTTTATAGATAAAAAGAAATCGTTTTCGTTCTTTTCGGTGCCCCCTTGCATTAACCAGTTCAGTGCATTCAATATGGGGTGAAGTACTATGATTTTATTCTAGTCCATTGGTACGATGAAATTGATAGTCTTCGTGGTTGTGATACCACGGAATAAATTGTATTTCTCTTTAATCAGGTACGACGAATACGGTAATTATATAGCTGGAAGAAATTTCGAAAAATTGTAAGTGTTTTCATTCTATTTATTTAAATTTATAATAATAATTTTAATTTAAATTTAATATATACGCGTCTATAATGACTTTCTATAATTTCATTGGAAAATCATTTAATTACAATGGCCATAGTTTGTGCGCCTTGGGCAATGGCGGATATCGAGCTATACATATATCTTTGGCAGGTTTTCCATTAACAGAGAATACGGGAAGACAAACGGGCAAACTTCTGCCAGTAGCACTGCCGTCCCTTGTCAAGAAAAAGAATTTTAGCTCGCGCCCTAGTGATAACGTTCGTGGACGGATAATACATGGCGTCTGCGAAGTTGAGTTGGGACACTGTGGTTTTCACGCATGGCTCTATACGGCATGACGCGTTATAACACTAAAAGGATATTCGTGTATTACTCGATAGTCCCTGGGTGTCAGACAAGCGTCCGTTAGTCTACGTCGTTCGCGAGGGATTTTACTGAATTGAGAATAAAAGGGGGGAAAAAGTTAAAAAAAGAAAGAGAAGAAAATTACCCGAAGCAAGATAAAGGATGGTTCCAACGTAACGGGACAATTACCCGTTAAAACTAATGTAGTGTAAAAATGACTCCGTCGACCTCCGACAATCTGCATACGTATATATAAGCGTAAAACTACAGACTGTACAGTAAGTATCTATATAGGTATATTTACATAAGGCAGCAATAGACTGCCATTACGCAGTTTTATACTTACATACCTACTGCGTTTCACATATGTAATATAGTATAACGTATGTTCCTTTCTACAAACTGTACATACAGCGGCGCCATTTTATCTCGCGATAACCAGTCATCGGAAATAATAATGGCACGTTGTTTTTATCGTCTCCATTTTCAATTGATGTTTTATGTTGTTTCGCGATGCCCACACACTCCTCTCCACGTGGAAAGTATACCTTGGCAAAGTGTAGCCGCTGTAATAATTATTATTGTCGATATAAAGCAGCGTGTCTCCGAGAATAAAAGAATACAGTCCACCGGGACTGCGGTAGGTGATAGAAATTCATTAAAAATGCCGATTCGAGTGGGCGAGGGAAAAAAAAGTATCGAATACGTACGATTACGGTTCATTACTGATTATACGAAGATCGTGCTCGGGACGTTCGGCAACCTGGAATCCTGGATCTCTTGTAGGATGCAATTTCATTTGGTTTTATCATTCACTGAAATATATAACGTATAGCAACGTCAGACTTTTTTTATCGACTTTGAAACTAAATTTCCAACTATCTTACGTGACGCTGATACCCCTTTGACGCTATTTATAAGGGATGAAATTTATACCCAGGGAATATTATGTTCTCTTTATCGTAAGGATTGAGAGTAATCTTTAGGCGTTTGCAAATTTTTTTCGTACCTGTCATTATCGCCTATCTCGTACGAGCGATATTTTACGACAATTGACAGTATAAAATTATTATCGTCCATGGGCCAATTATAAATTAGCAAACAAAAATACGGATCCCGATAGCGTCATCCCTGTTGGACGAGAATCCGGACGATGGCGGTGAAAGATACTTTTATTTTATCAGTGAATACGTTGTTAAGATACAAGCTACATCGTACCATGCATTTCGACAGAGGTATGTGCATGTTCTTGCTGTTATCTTCACGTTCCTTTTCTCATTGTCACTCAACACACCAATCTCACGCTCGATATTTATTATTATATTCTTGTACGTAAAAATCTCTCTTGATAAAATAAAACCACGCTGTGTGTCTACCATCTGCATAATATACACTTCATTTCGTGTTATCTAATAAGATAGAATTATGAAAAAAACATTCCACAGCACAATTCGATTTCCGAAGACGAGACGGAAATCAAGTAGACAATAGGCATCTGTCGAAGAGACAAAAAAAAGTACTCAATAAACAAATGCCATAGGAGGAGCAAGAGCGTGGGAGAGACAGAGAGAAAGAGAGAGACCTCTTAAAAACTAGACTCATAAAAGGAGATGAGTCGTCGTCCCTTTCGTAGGTCCATTTTTTTTGTGTCAAAGTTTTACGAGCTCCGGCAACGTCGTTGCCGTTGCTTAGCTACCTTCAAGTAAAGTCCTACCAATGTATACACCTATATATATATATCAGGGATGGCGATCTTTCGTGTCCATCCCAATGAAGACCTCCGAACGAGGTCTCGGTAGAGCCCGTCGATCGAAAGAAGAAAAAAAAAATAAATTTATTAGGTGTTAGCAAGGACAGACATACGGATAACGAAGGGACCTTAGAAAAAGCACATCGGCCGGCTGCATGTCCGCAAACCGGGCAGACCAATAAATCATGAACCTGCAACGGCGCCAACAGCTTAGCCAACTCTGCCGCTTATATAGGGATCTGGTGAAAGCGTCTAAGAAAATACAAGAACTTCAGATACACGTTAACTGGTGGTCGATTCTCAGTCGAGTCGACTCGACTTAAGATCTCGTGAAACGGAAATGGCCAATTGCCACTCGAACTTTAAAGGGTTGAAGAAACTGTGCGATCTGATCTATTAACATGGCGCCAAGCTAATTGACAAAAGTTACACGCATGAACACGACGACGCGTTACGAGGACTTGCACCTGTCGCACTGACAGTTGCTGCTGGAGAAACGTATATGGTATATAAGTACCATGTGTATATAATACAGTATGTAGTCCGTATAACATGACTATATTTACAGGAGAGATTTCACTACTGCAATGGAGTCTAAACCAAGTCGGCTGGCTTGCACTTGTATACAGAAACCAGAAGCAGAAATACAAGCAAAGTCACATGGTCCCCTCCATTACGTTTACTGCGGTACGACATGACGGACAACTCTCTCAAATGTCGAGCAAGTATCCCCTTTAGAATGGCATTCAGCATTGCGTTGCCTTGAGGCCACGCCATTGTATATACATCAAAGTACGACCAATGATCGCGGAGCTTTGGTATTTTGAGCCAACGATACTCAAGCGCCAAGGGAAAAGACGTCCAATATGGTGGGAAGGTGGTGCACGTGGCTGTAAGTCGGAGATACCGACTTGTCAAGCTGGAATCGTTTATTCGACCAATTAGACTGCCGAGACAGAAGAGTGAAGCTAAGGAATTCCTTTTGCAGGGAAGAGACGAAATAAACGATAGGAGCGTTTATTCGCGACAAGTTCACGTCACAGTGACAAACGAGGAAGATGGAGGAGAATGACGACACGCGCCACGAGCCACGTGTCAATCCAGTGACAGGGTCTATTCATTCATCCACTTTTCGGGTTATCTCGTTGGATTCAGCATTCGTATATTTTTGATATTAAATTGTGGGAAGTTTCTCTCTACAGCTGGTAGTAAATTCTCATCTTTGCGATTCATTTTATTATATTTGTAACTCCCAGACGTTTTTTTTTGGCATCGTGCGAAATCGCCGGATATGGATACAGCGATAAGTTCGTTGAGGCCACAATTGACTTGCAAATTTATCCGCATGCGAGAACGACTGGCTTCTCTTTTACACTCAATGCGGCATCTGGCGGTAAATAAGGTGCATCCATTCGTATTTCAAATAATCCGGTCGAGTATCCAAACGGAATTTTCCAATATCATTATCGGAATTAAATAAGAAGCGTTTTGCCTTTATCGCAGCGATTTTCTTCCAGAATTTATTATCTACATCTCGATTTTTTTATGACTATAGTTTTGATCTGCATAGAGGATACAGTACCAAAAAAAATGCTAATAATGTTCCAGTATGATATATATGTATATTCTGCACGTGAAACCTTATCGTCCCTTCTACGCTATCGATATATTAAATAAAGGTTAGGTTCTCCGACACAGATACCCACGTTCAAGAAAATCCAGAAAAGCTCTTCATCACTTTGCCAGTCTCCAGAGGCCGATGTATCTGGTGACCTCTATTAGAGCAGTCCCCTAAAGGCGACGTTTCTCGGCCATGTTTAAGCATAAAAGATGCACGGGCACGTATATTAGTCTCATCCTGTTTAGTCTTTCTAAGAGACCGAAGGCGTCGCCAAGTGGGAAAGGGAGACGAACCAGATAATGCAATAGACAGCGCGACAGAGAGAGAGCGAGAGAGAGAGAGAGAGAGAGAGAGAGAGAGAGAGAGAGAGAGAGAAGAAGCAACATATATATCGGCTAGGTGGAGTATGGCGACGAGAATAAGAAAAGGACTATCTATTTCTGTCCGCAGGATGCCGAAACGTAAACGACGTAGCATCTGTAGCACAGCGGTACGTGCACAAAAAGCACAGCAAAGATCGGTGTAATTTTTCGTTTAGGTTAGAAAATGTCTTGGGCTAATTTAGAGCCGATGTTACGACCGATGTGGAAACCCAACTAGGACCTTACGTCTAACGATAAAGTGTAACGGCCCTTGAAACATGAGCACGGACAGTCTTACCTAGTTCCTAGTAATGTCGCTACTCATCCATTCGGCAATTTTAAGAACTGACGCATAGTCGTGTGCGGATAAGTTTTGGTTCCCGCAAAACGCTTAAGAAATTTTAATAGATACAGAAGGGAACAGCCATGGTTACTGCCTACCGAAAACGCTTAATTGAACGTTATAGGAATTACAATAAAATATGGTAATATCGTCTTTCCAAGATGATTAATTAAAAGGCCCGTCAAGAACAATTAGGTTGTGTCAGACGGGTCCCCACCTACTCGACACGGTTTCTCCATCATCCCGACGCGACGGCCGACAAAGACGCTATTATCATAAAACAAATGAACAACGATCGGACGCCATCTTGGATCAATTTGCATTTTCCCGTCTCGAGACTTCACGCGTACAAATTTACGGACCTCCCATGAGTGCTACAATCAAATATGTAAATGATGTCGATATTTGTTGAACCGGTCACCGTTAGGAACCCTGATACGTAGCTCTGTGACAGATTGATTATACTTACTATTAGAATGACCGATATTAGATATACGATGGAAGATGGAAGATAGCTGAATTGACCATAACTTCTACTTTGTACATAATAAAGATCAACATACTATTCATGTACCTTAGTAAGGGAATACCGATGGGGTAACATACGTGCATATTTCATATGTACTGGGAATTACAATTCAGAAATCGAAAAAGTTCTAGTTCCAATATACCTGCTATTCAACGGATAGAAATAGTTATTGAAAATGTAATTGACCTAGTTCAAAAATATCTGGAAACTGGATTCGCGGCTGACGGATGAAATTGTGCGACTGTAATATCTCTCTTTTGCGGATGAAATGGGGAATCTTTGATTTTACTGTTTCATAACGTTATGAGATTGAAATAATATTTGTCGCTGGTGATATTCAAGTAAATGAAATAAAAATTTATAATAGCATTACGCGTTCCGCTCGCGTAGACATGCTATTACAGTTGGTAACGAGATGACAAAGCTCCACGGGAGCAACTGGAAAAGATAGATGGAGCAGATAGTCAAACAGAGATTTTAATAATTTACATGCATGTTTTTTGTTCCGAACGACTATAACAGGTACCGATTTTACTAACCGGGCCTCTTTATTTACGTCATTAATATAGTAAATTCATTGATTAATTCATTAGAATTAATTGATAGTATTTTTGCATATTGAAAACTAAACCAAATCACAGAAGCCATACCTGTGTCAGAATTCGAAGTTAAATGCAAAAATGATTTTACCTTAAATACTAATAAAAATAACCAATTCAAAAGTGCTTACAAATTTATTTAACTTAGTTGTAAAAGTGCTGAGACGTAAATTGAAGAAAAATAAAAATAAAAATTAACTAATGCTAGATACAGAACTAAAACAGCGAATAACCCGTAAAGATACTAACCCCATTTACACGGGCAACGTTCGTGTCGGGGTTGTTGGTTAGGATTTGGGGTGTGCATAAAGCGAGACAAAATTTACCGATAAAAGGGAAAATAGCAAACGTCAAGAGCGTCACGTAAAGCCGTGGCAGTTGAAGGATTTCGATAAGCGATATCCCATTTCTTATGAAACTGCTTGGAAAAGTGAACGGTTAAGGCGACTTGGAACGTTTTCCGTGACGCTAGCAAGATATAACCACTTGCGAATGTGGGTACATCACCCATATACGTAACAGTTTCGATAAAGGTGAAGGAACTTGGATACCTAATGTAGTGGAATAAAGGCGACGTTTCACAAAACAGCGTTCATATCAGAATAGGAAGGCAAGATCGCCTAATGCTTACTGTTCCGCAACATGTCATGGCTCAACATACCAAACACCATAGACATCCAAAGATACAAGAGATCAGAGTTCATTTTGGGACTTTACATAAAATCAATATGTACATATATATATAGTATATATCTGACGAAAGATATGAGTGATACTCATCAATTGAATTTATCCTCGATAAAATTTGTCCGATGATGTCTAATATCTTCAGTTATCATAATTAGAATAAGTTAGTCTTCACTGTCAAGCATACTATAGTACAAAATATATAATGTTGATTGACTCTTTCCTATTTTTCGATAGTCTTAATTTCCAATTGATAAGAAATTATAAATTTCACCGTAATATCATAGGGCAACTTGCAATACGATAAATCCTCTATACTAGTTAGCAGCTTAACGTATTAGATACTCCTATCATACAGATTAGTTTAATCTATTTATAATGATTGACAATCAGATGAAGGGGTCATCGTGATATTTTTTTTTTAAATGGTGTATACCTATACAGATAGTAGGATTTAGTATCCTGATGAAGCGTAACGATCTATCCATCCTTTGAGATGATCTTCGAAGCGTGGCTTCTATAAACGATATCGTTCCTTGTGAAGGGAAAACCAATCGAAGATGGCTTAAGATGAAATTGGCTTCCGCTAAAGCTCGACTCCTACCAATTCTACGATAACAGATCTCCCACATACTTTTTGGTCAGATTGGTTGAAAACCAAAACCACTACTCGTTAACGAGTTCCATAGACATTTTCATGTTCAATTTCTCTCAATGTTTCCATTTCGTGATGAAATTTTTTCCAATTATACAAATACAACATTTTACATAAAAACGTCTACGCACATATTGAGATTGGCAAATCTTTCAGCTGCTGGTGGTCTAAAAAAAAAAGATAATAGAGTATTATTCGCAATAGCGGGCCAATGATTTATTTCGTGTCTACTAAAAAAATCATTAATCTTTTTAACGATGTGTTCATGGCAGTATGTAATAATTTCATTTAAATACCAAGCGACCATTTTGACATTCATAAAAATCCCTGAAAATACCTGTAAATCCATCACCTATGTATTACAGTAGCGTCGCTGGATAATTTGCCCGGGAAAATTTCAATCTAATTTTAAAACACATGTATATAAGAGCCAGAGGTTATGCATAAATATATACACAACTCGTAAACACGTAGGTGGACGTTCGCCAAAGACCGCACCCAGCCAATAAAATAATTACTCCCAGCAAGTGGTCCTTGTCTGCTAATGAAGATCTCAAACGAACTCACGATCGAGCTCTTGTTGTTTCCTTTTCGTCTGGTTCTTACGTTTTACTTCGAGGATTCGTTCTCAACCTTAGGCATTGTTGATCTTACCGCTCTTCAACAAGTTTTCAATCATCCAGTTTGATCCGAAGTAATCCAATCCAGTTTCTTTCGTAGCGGCCAAAGTCCTCTAATATATTATAACGATTGACTTACCCGATGAATCTATTTATTAAAAAGCTTATACCGTTTCCAAGACATGGTGGTCCACGACAACCTGGGAAGATGCTACAGTCGTAGTCGAGTAACCTGGCGAGTCGATTCCTCGAATCGAAGGTGCATTGGATCTCTTGAGTACCTGCTTATACAAGTTGAAGCACCGGAGTAGCCACGATTACGTGATATCACTTAAGCAAGAATTTTATTCGAGTCCTCTGGTTATCTGAACCTGTTTGGGAGGTCCATCGGGCAAGCGGAGCCTGACAAATTATTGAAGGTTAGAAAGTGGCCATGACAAATGATCAGAGGGTATGACAGCGCCGCGTGAATGCCCTGACTTAATGAGTTTTGAATGTTTTTTCCTTCCCCTCCTCGTCTGCGCACCCCTCACTCTCTTTTCCCCTCGAGCCCCTCAAATTTCGTTGTCTGTCCCTCCTAATTTCTGCAGATTGGACTTCAGGAGGAACCAGAGAAAATTCCCCCATCTTGAGACAAATTGAGGTAACCTCTCTTACCACCCTCATAACTTCTTCAAATGATCTTCATTGTCCCGAATTCCGTTACAATCGCAACTGATTATCGATCCTCATCGAATCTTGCGAGTTTCCCCTTAAGAAGATAACAACAATTTAGCCCTGGGTTACGAAAGGACCTATGATAAAGACTAAAGTAGAATGGCACAGCCCTTATATATTAAGGGAGATTCGATTCTCAAAGGCCAACACCCTGAGGATCATCCAATCCTTACTATTCGAATTCTCACAAAAGGTATAGAAGTCATTTCTCCTATTCCCATGTAAACATCTCGAAAATCCTGTTCTATTATTCTACACGTCCCAATGCGAAAAGGCTTTCGGCATCAATGATTTAAGACTCCTGACACATAAAAGACTAGAAGAATTCTAGGTAATCGCGTTTCAGATAAGCTGATAAGAAACCGTCAACCCTGTACATAGTACCAGATACAAAGTTAGCTATACATACCTAGTTATTCCGGGCAGCGATCTAAGTCGAAAGATATAGGCGTATCGATAGCTATCGACTATCAAGGATCGAACGCGCGTCACCTCGATACATCTCTAAGATACGGACGTATAGGTATACAGTACTCTAGGTATAAATGTAGGTATATACTTACGTGTTCCTTTACTTCATGGTGCAGCTTAATAGAGCGTGCTCGGTATTGTTGCCCGTGAAAAATGTTCTTTATCTGATCGCGATTGTACGGTGGCTGATAGAAGTGCCATTCGTTGATTTCTTCGTGGACGGTATTAAAAGAGGGTATTCACACTCGGTATCCGGGATAGAATCGGCCTCGCTTATACGGGCGTTGGTACCGAGTAGTTGGCAGCGCAGAGGAAATGGATATATACCCAGTTGTAGATATAGGTAAGAACGGCAAGTCGAGAAATTCCCTAGAGAGACTGCTACGAAGGAAAAGGAAAAGTGCTAGAATATTCTTTAGTCTGGAGTACGTTCCTCTGGCGCTAAGAAAGAACCTTGCCGTTTGTCTTGGAAATGGATCACGTGGGACGGGAGCCATCTTGAAAATATGTCACAGTAACGGTAGGATTCCTATGCGCAAGAATCTTAGAGGATCTTGCTGGGTTATTTTGGGATTGTATAGTGGGAACGCTGACTAAAAGTGAATGGATAGCGAAACTAAAGAAGCTATTGCATTATCCTTATCCTATTCTCTCTTATCCATTCGCTCTGTCATGTGGGCTTTTGTTGAATTGCCATTGCATTTTCCAGGACGACATCGCAATGTCCGTATATTAGATTCGTGTTTTATTTCGGCACTTGCAACGACCGTTTGGCGATTTTGCCGATCTCTATGTAACGATTCGAATACCTACGTAGTATGTGGCTGGGTTATAACGCGTGCAATAAATTTGTCAGTCCACGACCTTGCCTAACTTAAGCCGGCTTTAACAAACCCCTAGTAGGAATAGAAGGCTTCTCGGATTTGGCCGGATTCCAACCGCGATTCGTTCGTTATTGTCTGGAAAATGGGTCGACTATAATTGCACTGCTTGTGCACTTTAGATTCCAATCTCGGCGTTGGTTTTCAGCATTTCTGAAAGCGTGGCAATTGAAAGGACGTCGCCATTCAGCTAGTCCTTCGTCGACTAAATTTTCGATAAATGAAAACCGAACGTCCTTTACACACTGACCATTAACAAATGAATGTCCCTTCTGTCCATTGAAATCCCACGGAACTGGAGATACCATGCAATCAATAATAATCCTCATGTTCTATTTTAACTTTGTTTTAAAAAAATGATTTACCTAAGAATACAAAAAAAATAACTATTATACTTAAAAATAGGTAAATAAATAATCATTTGTTACTTTTTGTTATAGGTATGCTTTCAATTCTACCTTCCTCTTCTCTACGCAGAAAGTAAACGAGCGAGAGTGCATCTCTCCACTCTGGTGAGTCCGTTCTAATTATGCATCGATAAAGGAGGAACCGATAAAGCATACTTGATAAATGGGCAGTAGGCATCAAACGATTTACGCAAAATCTTCTTAATTAGCTGCGCCTGTCACGTATCCGATAAGAACGTCATATCACTAATCTCGATATCACATACATAGCTGATGCAGTCAGACTATCTAAACGTCCGTAAAAATAGACTTAAACTCATCTCGGATGCCCCCATAGTCGAGGGATAGACGTACGATAACGTCATATCCCCTTTGGATTGGCTACCAATTACGTCACGCGGTCACGTGCGACGTATTAGCGAAGATTACGTTAGTTAGGAGCGATAGTGCCGGAGCAGCCAACTAACAATTCAGTCACCCAGTCAGCGATCCCTCGAGGATTTTCTCGAGACAGATACGATCTTGCTCAAGGGATAAGTCGGATGCCAATCGCAATGAGATTTGCACTTGGCCAATGCAACGCAATGCAGTGCAATGATTTCACAGAGGATTGCAGATACGACGAGAGATAGATGACTATGTATCTCTTGGCATTTATTACTACCGGGATGTAACAGAAAGGAACAAAGAGAAGCGGTATTAGTTCGAGCGGGAAATTCAAAAAGTCTTTTTATCTTTACCCGTTTTCTATTGCTAGAAGATTAATGTACTGCGGTATAACCTGTACGAAAAGGATTTTTGTATTCAAAAAATGATATTTCACCGAAACATTCTGTACTTCGTGCTTTTCCGCAATCTACTCGATAACGTTGCGTATATATGTTTACATATAATATTGCCAAACATTCGTGTCATTAATTTGCGGATGAAAGGATATTTTTTTAGTCCTCGCAATTCATCATGGCCAATTAAAAACACCCGTATGAAAATACATAGTGGCGTAATCCAAGATTAAAAGTTTTAATTGTGTTTTCCACTTATTATTTCTTGTTTAAATTTTCTCTTCCTCTTTGACTTTCCATTTTACTCTCTTGATTTTCAGTATCTTTTCTATTCCGCTATCTACTTGATTTTTCATATACGAGTGGATTAAACATAGCGGCATTCATCAAAGAGTTCGCGACAAAGCTCCCAACCACAACCCTAAGAACCTTTTCTCCCTCTTTCTTTCTCCCTTTCTCCCATTCTCACGGACTCCCTACCGTCTTTCTTCTCTCTTTTTTTCGTCCTGGCTCCCTCCGCTGTCTCGTGCTCCACCGTCCACTCATGCACAGCATCCGCGTATACGGCCAACCAAGAGATGCAAAGAAGCGAAAAAGATACGTTATTTTTTTTCTTCTTTTGTCTCCTCCGCTGGCTCGATTCCTTTTCATTCCGCGCGCCTAGCTGAGGTTCGGCAAAGGAGGAAAAAAGAAGGAAACAAAAAATCTTTGACAGCCATTTCTTGACAGCTTTGAGCAATAGCATAAGAAATCCGTAATATACCTTAACTGAATTATTAACAAAGAAAAAATCAATTATTATTTACATTGGTTCTTTAAAAAAAAAAAACATTATATCCCAAGAAAATATCAGCTACCGTTTCTCTTCATAGACATTCTCTAGGAACATTTTGTCTCTTAAAGATTCAAACGGAAACCATTTCGAGCACATATCTATTTCCATGAGAGTTCCGGTAGCCGTCGTCTGTCGCCTAGTCTATAAAGGGTTCCGTCACGTTAATAGCTCCATGGTTAAAAGCCATTTTAAATTCCCCAGTAGCTGCGAAATATAACAGCCATTCCCTTAACTCAATATTCCCTAGGTAAATGCACGAACGCCAGCAGCCAAAACTGACTGGTATTGAAAACCAAGAGGGAACAAGAAAGACCGAGCATCGAAGACGATGACGGAGACGAGGAGAGAAATGATAATTTTATGAGTTTAACGGAGCAAGTCTCACGAGGGCATAAAGCAGCAGGAGGGTGCCAGACGTAGGTAGACTCTAATGACGTGGCGTTATCGGTTGGGCCTTCTCAAACGAGGAATTCCATTGGACGACGCTGCGGAAATGTTGTAAGCCACCGCGAAGACCACAAAGGGTCATTAAGGAGGTATCCTGGAGTATTAAAGTTGCTTGCTGCTATCTCTCTTTCTCTCTCCCTCTCCGTTTTATCCTTTGGCTTTTAATATCCTGACATTTCGCTGGGATTACAAGAATCAGTGAAGACCAAAATCGTTTGAGGTTAGGTTACATACGTACGCACTTCATTTCTGGTATTCAAAAATCTAAACGCGATAAAAATAATCTCTACAGAGGGTACATAACCGTTATACTGGATAAGCTCAAGATATATCGGCATGGATTAGGTTTATTATGAGCAATGACTTTATTTATTTGTCGTTAAATATCCCAAGCAACATGCCTCGGGCGGGTTAACGCCTCGCGTCTTGGGACTTAATAATAGCAGCGATAAATAAGGATCAGGATAAGTCGACGTGAATCGGTAGAACTCCTCGTTAACTCTTCATCGCGTCGGCATTTAAATATGTAACGTCGGGGTCCTCCGACTGTCTGTCCGTCTTTCCGTCTCTTGGTCCGGCATGAATGGCAGCCGCTATTCAGCCATCTGAGATCCTTGACGGTCTTCGTAAAAGAGATAACCACGAGTCGGGAACAGAGAATGAGGTTCCGATCTCAGTTGATACAATCGCGAGATTCTATCCGTTCCTTTCTAATGCAATTTTTTTTTTCTTCGTTCTCTGCTACAGAAAACCAAAGAGAGGAAGCAGACGGCACCCGCAGTTATTCACCCTCGTTACACATATTCCTTTGACTTAACGCTTAACCAAGGCTAAACGGAAAGGGACTGGAGTGTTGATAGTTCAATCGGAATCGTGAAATGCATACATTCATAGGTGCACTGCGGCCGCGTGAATATGGATAGCACGGGAAACGAGGCGCGCATTTGGGATCGCGATCGAATTGTTTTTTGAATAACAGAAGCCCTGCGGTGGTTTCATTCAGATTGCTGGGAATTGGTGAATAGACAATGAGAAACGTGGTAGAACGGCTAAATAATATTGGTTATTGAAAGTCCATTGAAAATACAAAAAAAAAGACTCGAAGAGTCAACAGACAGACTGTATCAAGATTGATAATAGATTTTGAATAAATTTAGTTTAGAGTCGATAAAGATGTAAAGGATCTTAATATAGATATAATTAAAAAGATATTTCTTATGACATTAATTATCCAACATCCAGTGGATAATTTAGGTATCAAGTTCGAACGCCAGACCCAAACTCTATATACAGTAATATGGATGAAGAAACAATAAAAGTATACTGTTATCGATCACTGCTTCTTTTGCTGTCGTTTCTTTCTGCTTAGCATATAGCCATTAAAATATGTACCTTTATCTCTATTTTACTAACTTGGACCAACAAGCGTATTTTGAGCATAAGAGAGAGCAACTGCAACGCTAGTCGAAGAGATGTTCTAAAAAAAGATCTAGGAAAGGTAGAAATAATAGAAATAAATCGAAGTAAGTAGAGAAAAGGAAAAGAGGTAAATTTAAAAATCTTCGATAATGGGTCCCTTCTCGCCCATTTCCATAAGACACTACTTCTCCATAAAGGAGCTACTGCCCCTCTCCGAACTGCGGATCGTTGTTGGAGAAAACCTCTGAGCCGTGAGACTCATAGCCTCAGTGACAGATAAAGATAACGATACAGCTAGACAACAATTGTTCTAAACTACAGAAGATGCGCGTAAAGGCGTGGACCAAGTCATCTGCAAATCAAAAACACACAAGCTAAGCCCAGCCTCTGCGGACAACGGGGCCCCGTCTTACCAACTGCGAAATGCTTTGCCGCAAAGAAGAGCCTTGAAAGGGAATTTCGAACTGTGATCATCTGTAGCCGCAAACGCAGAACACTCAACGATACAGATATAATGATACAAAGATAAGAATACAGGTTTGTGGCAAGCTACAAGAAGGCATACATGCCCAAAGGCCTAGCACTTTTGGAGGCTTTGATCGCAGACGCAGAGCACCGAGAAAAGGAGCCAGGCTAAAAAATCGCGATTACCCGTAACCGATCTCAACAAATCTCACGGAAGCAGCGACCGGAAGTAGTTGGGAGATCCTCAAGAGATAAAAAAATTACGCTTGCTTGCTGCATCCCTTTCCATAACAAGCCGAAGCTCGAAGCAGGTCAGACTTAAGAATCCCGTCGTCGATCAGCGCGCAGTGTTCCCAACAGAAGGTGATTAGAAGTTACCAGGTGACTTTAGCTGCACCAATACGCTAAGACAAACGTGACCGCTTCCCTAGAAAGCGCAGTAAGGGACATCGACGCCAAAACACATGACTCCCCATCGCTCAAACCGTCTTGGCGTATTTGTTAAGGAGTTGACACTGATACCACAGTGTTATCACGAAGAGGAGATAGCCCAGCGGAAGACATTAGGGGAAAATAGGTAACACAAAGGGCGGGAAAGAGTGAGGGCGTGCGGGGGGGGGTGAAATCGGACGCGCGAATAAGGTAAGGCCGCACATGACCAGGTGAACGAGTCTGGGAAGAATGAAAGCTCCGTGCTGATACATTCCCCGTATATCAGGCAGTCTCCCCACCTACGGGTACTGACCGCCGAGCGCTCCCTTCGGGAATTGTCGTCAATGTTCGGCTTTCGCTCGTATTTACAGTAGACGTTACTAGCTTTATATAGTCCCGCTTGGATATTTAGTAATAATTAGAATTTTATAAATTTATACTAGCGCCATAATGTCGCTATATCTATACTAGTTAGTTTACATTGATGGGAAAAATAATATTGAAACTGTCAGCAAAGCATGAATGACGGACAGTGAACGTATACGTAGTCGGCAAACTAATAATTCGTTGACAACTCAAAAGTCTAAGTACACTTATCAGCAGATGAAAATAGTCGCATGATAGCGAGAAGAAAGGCATTGGCATCCTTAGAAATGAAAAACACACGCAGCACTTGTCATGCGATACTCCACCGTCTTATTCGTCGAGAACTTTTACACTGTATAAACGTACTTGACGTTAATTGGCGACTCTCAAAATCTCTCAGAGTTTTAATTAATTGGCAGCTCTATTTCGCGGAACAAGGTGTGCCGTCCATTTCACTGGTGAGCAGCGAAGCTCCTTATTAACTTTTAAGAAGCTTATCGTTCATGCAAGCAGAGTCAATGAACAAGAATGAATATCAGGACAAAGATTCAATTGAAATATTAACGATTGCTAAATGACTGTCCAGAATTTAAGAAATATCGTTCCTATCTCCACAACCACGTGGTACTAATACCTATAGAACCAGGTCCAGATCGTCTCTCATAAAATAAAAGTCAACGCAGTCAAATCTCTCCTTCGCATATACATATGCACCTATGTAACTGCTATAAAAATCTCATGAAATATCCAATGTTTCCACTTCCATTCTGGTTGACGTGTACAGTCGATGTCGGCCAGGAAGATAAACGTGGCATATTGTATATAAGGACAACCGGTACCTAGGTATTCCTGGCTAGGGCGTAGGTCTCATTTGCACAGAACACTCCTTATATAGTCACCCCATAGCGCGCAATACTATCTGCACGCATTATCTGCCATACGTTGCGTAGTATACTATAAGCATAGTAAGTATACACACGGGGACATGAATGCATGCCTCGAGTATATACGTATAGTATACTGATATAAGAAAAAGGATGATCAGGTCATTCTTTACTCGGATTCGATGTAACACACGTTGAGAACTAATTGACACCAGGAGTCGATCCTCCAGGAGCCCGTAAGTTCCTATCGGGTGCCCCACGCGCTGGCTGTACCATCGGCGACCTGGGTTACTTAGATATCCTTATGGCTACAGGCTTGCGTCTTCCAAGAGAATCGCCAGATCCGGCAGTCTTGTACTATAGTCCTATTAACTGGGCGTGGTCCCACTCGTTGGCTATTTTCCTGATAATATAATAGCAGTCTGGTTTGCACCCGTAAGGTAGGTAGGTACGCCATAGGTAATACAAGGCGATATACGAGTGCTGTACACGGGGAAGAGGTAGCAGCCCGCTCGAGGAGAACATGGTCCATACTATACGTTATTATGGTATTACTAGTAGTACTAGTATCTATAGTATATACGCGGCACACGTTAGGTAGTGGTCAGCATTCGAAGCACTGGACCCGCCACTATGCAACAGAGAACCCCCTCAGGCATTTGCATTGAATGCCTTTACCTACTGAGTTCCTATACGCTGCGCCCGTACCGTGTACCATTGTGTTTATTTATGCACTTTAATTATATCAAATATGGTGTGCGCAGTGGCTACTCCGTGTATAGTGAGCCTCGTGTATACATATACGGGACCCTCTTTAAGTCCGCGATGGGACCCGATGGGAGCATTGCGAATGCATACCTTTACGCGAGCCTCCTTTGGGACGATACCCCTTCGTTACTACTTTTAGTATATGTTTGTTTACTTGTTGAGTTTTAGACGACTTGGTAACACTGGAATGAAACGTGCAGGAATTTATGTCCCTATGGGTCATAGGTCGATGGAGTTTTTGTAGTTCAAGAAATATGCAACCTTTGGTACAGAAGATGATTTACCGAATTTTATTGAATCTCAGAATTTTTGTGTGGTTAAGTGGCTAAAAAAATGCAATCCCTTTTTTCGTATTGTGTGCTTAACGATGTTCACGTATCTATGCGCGAGATTCAATGGTGGCGAATAATAAATTGTGCTCTATTTATTCCATCAATTTTATATTAAAGCCAGGAAAGGGACACATTTGGATAATGTGAATATCTCGTGGCGTTCTTACAATATGATAACTTGAAATGATGGAGAAAACAAATTTAAGAAATCTATATACGAAGTCTGGCACTCTAGTGAAACACGTGGAAATAATCATAAAACAGAAACCTAACTGCCGAAGTTTTACGATCAAGGAAATCGATCAAGGTATACAGGGAGAACAAAGGAGGAAAAACTTTCCAAATGAAGTAATGGGGATCTCCATGAATTCTCACCCTTATTCATTCACAAGGAAAAGCAGATATCATTTCTTCTTTATACTATGCCCTAATACCGAAGTTAACATTAAGGTACACGCATATCTTCCCAAATTGTCGAAATATAATGACACCGGTAAAAATATGTACTACAGGTATAGTGGACCAAGAAAAAAATGTCCAACAATTAAGAGCGTCATTAAATTTTGCATTGCACTCGCAAAGTCATCAATCCTTATCAGTCGACTGTTAGTGCCAACAATTAAAAAGAAGAGAGAATACCTAGGCTCTGCCTATACCTAACGAGATAGAAGCGTGCCATCCACCCTTCTCAGAAAATATTAAAACCATCCCTTAGGCGTCTGGCAAATAAAACATCGCCCTCCCCCACACGCCGCGAAGACTTCTTGGCAAAATACAAATATACAGCACCCTCGCGCCTGTCGCGCAATCCTTTGTAATGGGAGTTCTGAATAATCTAAGCACGAAGAGTGCGCATACGCATTCGCGTACCGACTACTGGACACAATGCACCCTCCTCAGATCTTAGATTGCGTTCGACGTACTCGCAATGCAGAATTTATTGTTTCGCGGCTGCCCGATTGTTCGAGCCCCGTCAGTGCACGATTGTGCCGCCCGGTACCTCAATTGTCCGCACGACCCCGGGGGTTGCATCAGGAATTGTTTCGGCAACGCTTGTTGCTGCGTCAAGATGTCCCCTTCGAGCCCCATTTTACCCTTACTACTCTGTGCCTACGTATCAACCCTTGTCACGTGGAGCTTGTGCCCTCTCGCTGGAACTTTTACGTATGTGCACGCACGCACCCCTTACGCACCCTTTATACATACATGCAGTGTGTACCTGTACATGAATATACGTGTACGTGTCACTCTCATTAGTTCCTACCGGGCACGAGGCGACTGAGAGAAAGGAGAAAGGAGAAAGGACCCTTCAATTCTTTCGCTCTAGATCCAACGTTTGTTAATTGGAGGTCGTTCGCTCCGTACTATGCTTTAGGATGGATGGAGAACCGTCCCAGTTCGAAAGAGACCTTGGCTCCGTGTTCTTGAAATAAAAAGAAGGAATGAAGAATCCTTCGGCATTGTGTGTGTGTGTGTATATATATATGTATATAATATAAATGTACTAAGATCCTCGATCAGAAATATATCTAATCTCTGAGTGAAAATTTGGTGATAATATTAACCTGGAATAAGATGTTTTTTTAAAGAACGCCTGGTCTATACGAAAAATTAGATTTTTATCAGCGAAAGCCATTTTCATTTTCGAAAGAAAATACGATCTCAAAGTGTAATCTTAGTTGCAAGGGGGTGTACCCACCCAATCGTAATGAAAACTTACGTGGAATTACGGCTCCTAATTAAACTCTTTCTTTGGCGAGGCACGTACCAGAAGGCCGCTCCTTGTCAGATAAAATCGCAACCCTTTTTCCACGGTGAAGAAAAAAAGAAATTGTAAAAATTAATCTACTTCCGCACACACAATGCTAACGATGATTAAACAACGGGGAGTCCGGCTGGGCACGAACCATGACTCGTGAGTCATCGGGATCCGAGTATACGAGTCTACGAGAGAAAGACAAGGACGAGAGACCGACCTGCCGCCATCAACCATAGTCTGGGCACTCGACTGTCTTTTGTTTTCGTTAGGGTGGCAATGTTCGACGAGTGTCGTTACTGTTGTTTTATCCCATTTCTACCGAGTTACGATGCGGCTATTACGTCATCTTTCGTTGCTGGATTACAATAATCACTTTGACGTGGCTATAGCGTTACTTCGGTAAAGAAACGTTGAAAAAATTAAGACAAAAACTGTTTACTCTTGGAAATTCAACATGGCGGCATCTACATAATGCGCCGTAGTACTGGTACAGTCTGTATATACGAAATGTAAGAGACGAAAAGGAAAGTAAAGATAGTACGTCATTTATGCGACCTCCATAACTTTTACAACATCCGGTCTGTTGAATACTGTCGGGAAAGATAGTTTGATTTACAAAGCAGAAGCTCACTCGCAAATGGCCATCATGAAAAAGGAAGAGTTCCTTTGGGTTGAGTAAATTTTTAATAATTCTACTATATCACGTTTCTTCTCTTCTCGGCCTATGCAAAGGCTAATACCATTAAGCGGATAACGACGAAATGAAGGGTGAGCAGCAGCAAGCTTCGAAGAAGTGGAGGATTGTTTTCAAAGGGTAAAAAACTTCTTAAAAGGTAAGTTTCCACAGCCTTTGTTTCCCCTTCGTTCATTTTAGTTCGGAAGACGCTGCGAACGAGGCACTTGCATACATTTTAAGGATCCCATGGAGATGCTCTCGCAAAATTCATTCTTATATATATTTTTATATTCTTTCTTGAATCGCAAAGAAAGTTAATAAACGAAAGACATTTAATACCAGCATCTCATCTCGACACAGTTCACGTATTTTTTTATGGAAATAGAATAATGAAAAAGATTTTATTCTCCTTCGTGTTAGTCTCACAAGAACCAGAAAATTTAGATGATCGTTTGTATCGACTCAATTAAGCAAATTATTATATGTAAGCAAACTAGTATATATTTCAATATTGTTCAAATATCGTATATATTTTTCGCAGTTTTATTATTATTAAGCTTATGCTCTATGGCAATTTATACGATTCATTACTCACAAGCCAATATATAAATAACTCACGGCATTCCAAATGCGCCAAAGCGTTATTGAGTATTACGCTGCGAAGCCATATACACTACATTAAGCAAAACAAAAGTCACGCTGTGCGAACACTTAGCGATATTAAAACGTTAACTGCCTGGAAACGGTCCGTCATCCGAAGACCTCAATTTATGAGAATTCATTGACCTTTAGGAATCGAGGAGTTATGAAAGTTTTTTTTTTGTATAAATCATATTCATACCTTTGATTAAAAATTGTCTCAATATTAAAAGCTCTTCAACTCATCAAACTTTAATTATGCACGTAAAATTCGTTTATTCATTTTTAATACTACAATTCAACAGTTTTTTTCTACTAATTTATATGCAAGGCTCAAGATTTATGTTTCTTTTTTTACTGATTATTATTATTATTTTTTGTACAAAAACTTAACAAACTTCCTTTACTCGTGGCGCACGCTCCGATCGCGTATCACAGATAAGAGGAAAATTCCTGCGATTATTAAAGCTGTAAAATTTCAAGTTGATCGTCTAACCGTTCATATCGCTCTACGACAATGCTAATCCTTGGCTTAGTGTATGTTTAGCGTCGTTTTAATTAGCTAGATGTTTAGCCGATGTCAACGGCACGTTACAGCACACACTATAGGTATACCTGAAAATAAGCTCACGCTATCGCGTCGACACAACCCCATACGTCTTACGGACGGCAGCTCGATAAATTATTTAAAACCCTACTACTATTCACCCAGCCTTGTTTTTCAGATTAAAAGATAAATAGCGATTTCACTCCTTCACTGAGGTTTTTTTAGAATTTTTAATATTTTTTTTTTAATTCATTCCTCTTACCAGGTAGTCACGAGCAGTAACGTCGACACGTTATTTATCATTTAACAATATTACGTAAGGTAACGGCACACTATCCTATCCTATCCTCCCTCTCTCGTTCCTAGGTAGACACAGTTTTATCTGTTTATCCGTGCAAAATGGAATGCGCGGGAAATTCAAATAAACTAAACATGAAATTATTGTTGATATTGACGAAATTATTGATCTGTCTTTCGCAAAGACCATCACTCCGGTTAGTTGATTTTGCTAATCCAATCAGGTTAAGGGACGTTCCATTGGAGTGACACATCCCCGCGTACACAAGCCATAACTTTGTTACGGTATTTGCAAGCACGAAACCCTTGATGTTACTTTACTCAACGTCAGGCGGACCCCAACCTCAAAGTAAGTGGGGTCTCTAGATGCCCTGGGCTCCTTCGGCATCGACTTGGGACATTAGCTGATTAAGATGGCCCTGCCACGCATTGGAATTTGTTGGGGTAGGGCAAAGTTTATCATTAGCTCAGAAACGTTTGTCAACCTAATAATCTTGTTTTTTTTTTAACAATGAAATTTCATTGGACCAAGATTTAAATTAGGATTAAGGTTACAATAAGATAACATCTTATCCAGTATGATTTTACAGATACAAATTTTTTTAAATATCCACTAAGGAGTGAGTGTGCCGTTAATGGGTGGCAAGTTTAAATTAGAAGTCCTAAGAAGAATAAATCAATTTTTACATTAGGCCAGTGACTCCTGCGACCTAGTTAAGACAGGTTCTTCAGTAGGACGGTAGTGTAATCTGATTCTGTTTTAAATCCAATGACGTAAATGGTAGATCTAAAGTTAAGGCCTAGCTAAATTACCTAGTCTAAAGTAATAGAGACCTAGTATTACTGTACTTAAGTAAAGATCGCTATTCGCGCTTTCAATGCTTACGGATAACTGAATGCAGCTATTACTAAAGAACGCGCTTTGAATTTTCATGGAAACACGCACCTAATGAAAATAAAAGCTGGATGGAAAAACTGTGGGTAACATTTTTATTGATATTTTACATACATTTAAATCACATTAGTCCGACGCTCGCGTGTCGTAAAAAAGTTAAAAATACATAAGGCTGAATAGATATTTATTTTTCATGTTTTCTGTAATCGGTATTTGATCAAAAGTGGTATAGACATTTTTAATACGCCCGTTATAATAATCTATCCACCATTCGTAGTTATGTAAATAGGGTATTATAAAACTCTATAGTTAAGTATCGTTGATATATAATATACGTCTTACGACCTGAAGTCCATTGAAAACCTATAATAAATGACTGTGAGAAAATGCGTAAATGCGCGCAGTACAGTGGGTATATAACCAACACTGGCAACAATTATGGCAATGGGTTATCTAACGGGTGTCGTGTTAAAATAGTATCGCGTGCGCGCATTATAAGGCATAAATAAAAGCTACTTATACCACGACCATTCCTATGTAAATTCGACTCCCTAGAATGGACAGGTTAGATAAATTTACCTTACTAATTTTAGAACCCGTCGGAATACAATTATTATTTCACAGCATTTACACGGCATTATTCGCCAATTTAACAGCGTATCGCGCGTTCCTAAAACCAATGAGAATTGGCAAAAATCGAGCACTAGAATATATAGATTTGAGAAAACATATAGTTCAATTATCCTTTAGGACGAAACCGTCGAAGCAATTAATACAGTATACAGTATTACCGTTTAGGTTTATGGCTTTATTTTTTTTTTCCTTTTATGCAATTTTATAAATTGCCGGATTTAATCTTAACTGGCTATAACTTAACCAACATTGCTCCATTACCACGCGGGGCCATTTAATCCGCATTCTTTCTTCTCTCGCCATTCGTAGGAAAATTCTAGCAACGATAGTTCTACACGATACCTCTATGCCTCCAATACTCTATGCTTCTCTACACTCCTCGCTGTAACTGTCGTTGAAAATGGGCTTAATTTACCGACGCTGAGCTATGATTAAGCAGTTTACACACAGCGCCATGTGTGTACTCTGGTAAACCAGGTACACTTGCCTTGAATTTTCTCGATTATTCTAGTTGTTTGCTTTTGCTTTTTTTCCCCATCCATCCCCGCATTTAAGCTATCGAACGAATATTGCCAACAGGCGCGCCACCACGCCTTTCCCCTCGATTTACATTAATAATGCCCAATATTTTTGCTCACCTCTGAATAAAATGCGAAATATTAACATCGATTCGAATAACCCATCTTCGTTTTCCTGTATCCATATAATTAAACAAATTTTATCTTTTACTTATATTTTTTTTTAAATTACTTTTTCCAACTCGATCCCTCTTAGAAAAATCTTTAGAAATAGTTTTTTTCATGACTTCTCAAGCAACACCGTACACTTTCGTGACGGGCGTTGTTGTCTAATCTGCAAATCGGAAAGTTCATCGCGGTAACTGCCTTTGTATTTTCCAGTGGCTTGGATACCGTTAACTTCCATACAACTAGCTATTTTATTTACCATTCTCGCGGTTAAATTAAAGGGGCCGGATAACGCTTGATTTAAGATTAATAACGCTTTATCTTTATACGTAAGCTAACTGGACGAAAGCACTTTTTGTTTTATACCAGATTATGCGCGCGTTACACATCTATTCCGTCATAATTATCCAAATGACTCAGCATCGTTTCTTATCGGACTTTTCCGCGCAAAGGGGATCTAAAGAGGCGCCTGATAAGTGAACTTCAAAGAGTCGCGTAAATCACGCCGAAGACCCGATTATCCTGAATAGGATCGATCCGTCTATAGAACCAGAATGAGCCTCTGCGGAAAGGCAGATCACTGTCGCTCATTCAGAATATCCCAGCGTGACATTGATCTCCTCTGATCATCGGAAATCGATGAGCTGTAAAAGGTGTGATTGCATGGCAAACATTTTCGGTTTGTCTTGTCCACGTAATGAACTTCCGACAAATCGTGGCGGCTACAACATTGATTAAAATTTTGAATGGAATATCGACAACAACAACCGTGAGACACGTTACAATCAGTGACGCACGTATCGTTAGCCAATAAGGAAAAATTGATCTAGATTCAATTAGGGGATAAACAGCGAAATCCACACAGTCCCCCTTTTACCTAAATTCACCCCAATTTTCACACGAGATCTAATTTGACATTCTTCCCGATGTTAGCTACTCCATGGTAACGGGGAACAAATGCTGTGAATTACGAATTCCCCTACGTGCACAAACACTACCTATACGAGCGCGTACAGCATCCACTACGTATAGGGCATGTATCACATATACGCGTATCACATATCCGCCCCTGGCATTAATATAAACATTGAATCTGTAACTACACGTTGCTAACCACCCCTTGTCGTTCGTTGGCTATATTAGCTGGCTGGTGCGAGGGTGGAAACTGGAAAAATTAACGTATCTCAATATCTTCTGTACCTAACGACTGTTTCAAACCAACAAACCGTCCTCCCCCACAAAAACACGGCTGATTAAAGTATAAAAAAATTATTTAACGGGCGAGGGGGTTGTTGTTTTTATATTTTTTCTCTCCACCCTTATAGCTTAAATAATTTCATCGCGTATAATCGTGTACTCATATTTTTGTTTGACAATAATCTAATTTCATCGTTCTACCACTTTTTCATACGAATAATTTTTAATTATAAGTAGAGCGATTAGCCATTAGATCATCGTAGCGAAGGGCGGCTATGTAAATCGCTTCAAACAGTTTCGGTTTGTCTACTTAACGAGCGACATAACAGTGCCAAAGTACCGACCCCTATTCATTTTTTAAAAAAACAATCATCCCTTCAGAACGACGACAAGAATAATTATCAGCGAAAGCTTCCCAGGCGTTCTCTCTAATGTCAGTTCTTTTTTAATTATCGAAATCATCCCCTTCACTACTGGCGATCCCTTAATCGTCATTTTTCCTAAAGGCAGATGTACCGTCGAACGTCAAGTCTTAAAACGACAGTGCTACATCTGTCGCATTCCCAAGGTTATTGATAAAACTCAAGCTATCCTGTATCCACCCTCCGTAACAACCCCCTGTACGTCGTTATCGTCGGATAGTCATTCCGTATCCGGAAAATGGATCATTTCCATCGTGAGAAACTTGCACGTGAAACAATTCCCTAAAATCCCTTGTTATGCCAACACTATAAACTTTTAGAAGGTTTATAGGCTTTTCATCGTTACCTAAGGGCTGTTCGTAACTCACATAAACGTCATCAATACTCCTGGTTGAATGACTTGTATCAAAATCAAAGATTATGTATTGTCATGTCATCCCAAAACGAGTCATAGTAATTTCCCTACCTTCCTAATGCCGTTAAGGAAACGAATGCGAGGATGTTAGACTCATTATCGTTTCCGGTTCATAAACTTTGCAAATGCTCGGAACAAAATGTACCAACCAATTTTACTCACGCTCCTCCCTCGTCCGGCTGACACAAAAGACACTCGCGACTCGTTGCAACAATAGCCGGATGGCTTCGAACAATTGACTCTCCAGCGTGACCCAGTGTGCTTGCGACAAGGGTGACACGGCTACCCAACCAAAGGGAGTAAACTCCCTGGATGCTTGGATCCAGGGACAAAACGGTCACGTGTCGACCGTCCGTCTGGATGGACGCGTGCCGCGAATGTGAAATCTTAATACGCGTGCATCCTATCCTTTTTCCATGACTTATAAGTTATGCAGGATGCATCGTACAGA
Source organism: Trachelus iudaicus (assembly GCA_030142595.1). NCBI lineage: Eukaryota > Metazoa > Arthropoda > Insecta > Hymenoptera > Cephidae > Trachelus > Trachelus iudaicus. Next base: position 931,162 of record JARQTH010000318.1, read on the forward strand.
TCCTGTAATCTATTGTGGTGGAAAGGAAGATTCAAAGAGTTTTCGTTGAATCGAGTGTAAAAGATTTCAAGATAGGTTAGGTTCAATTTCTTTTTCTTGTTATGTTATAGACTGGATGTCATATAAGGAAGACAGTGTAAAGTGTGCAGTGCAAAATATTGTTTTTTCTAAAATACGAAAGTCGTTTTTCACCATTTTAAATTGATCATTTCTTTGGGCAAGACGCCATCTTTTAATCTCACTGTATTTACTTTTTGCTGTGTACTTATCTCGCGTGGGCGCGAAACTCGAGAATATCAACATTTGGGTGTCAAAGCGTAACCTCAACTCTATGAAAAAGGAGATAGCTTCGAAGCACGCCATGCCATTTCCGGTGATAGGCAAACTAAATAGGCGTGTTGCCTTTTCATCATAGAGATTAGACTGTGTCGCGTGATTTGAAAATTGTGCGAGCTCAGCTGCCCCTTTCTTCTACTGATTTTTTTTCTTTCTTTCTTTCTCCAACATACCATTCCTATCTCGCCTTCTATCTCCGGTCATACCTAATTTTAATTAATTTACGACTCTCATTAGGTTTTGTGTCGGAATGTTTATGACGCCGTAACGTGCTGCCGGTTTTATAAAGATTTCAGCGGTTATTTTTTGTCAGAAGTTCAGTCCCAACTCGCCCGCCAGTATAACAGTCTAAAACAACAACGAATTTTTTCTGTTACTATTTCAAAAAATTGCACAACTCTCTCTCTATCTATATATATAGTAGGTACAATACCTATACTCAGACAATTATCTGGCAGTTGGGTTTTTGTTCTCTAACTCGACGGTCATTTCACGCTAATTTCTTGTTGTAATATACATGTCTCTCAATTGTGTATATTACACAAGGATAATTCAGAGAGGGAGTGCAATATATTTAAAAGTGTCCTAATTAAAAAAATAATAATAGCAGAACAACAATTTGGATGTATGAATAACGTTTCGTAAAAATGTATAATCACCCCTGTTAACTTCCTTGTATTGCTGTATTATATAATTACGCGAAACCCGTTCAAGTATTAATTCTGTTGTCGGGTATTGCTTATAGCTTGTATTACAGTACGATTTATGGTAGAATAAATAGCGTTACAGTTTACGACGGTGTTATCAAGGAGTGTGCCACCCAGAATAATGATTTTACGATGAAGTGCTGAACAATCCTTCTTCCACGATGTCAATGTACAGTTACGATATAAGGTTTACCGCAGCCGACCCTAAAGGACCCCACATTCTTCCTACGTCCATCTCGATAAGATATTGGGAAATAAAATGAAAGAATATTTCTCAAATACTCGCAAATAGTGAAGATAAAATGAGAAAAGGAGTATATGATAGGAGAAAAAAGATAAATCAAATTGAAGTCGTTGAAATTAATAAAAAGAGATAAAAGCATTGGACAATTACGAAGACTCGTAAGAAAATGTCTCAATTGGCAAATTTCTTAAAAACGTCTTATCCTTCGTGGAAGTCAAAGTTCAAAGTTCAAACGTAATCTTTAATGGACTCTCGTAATCAGGAACAGCTCGGAATCGAAGTGGGAGCTTCTTGGAAATCTTAATCTCGCGAGATTTAGCTCGTATAACTGTCACGATGTTTACAATTAATTAACGAAGATAATTTCTTTATGAGGCACGATCGTTTAGAATAATGAGAGCTTTCACTCAACCCGTACAATTTAAATATTTACACGATGGTCGCCTGCCTCATGACATTTTAAACGAGTACTGCGAAATCGAGTCATCATCCATGCATTCAAGTATCATTACGAGTCCAGTAAAATTTCAAAGTCTATTTCGCATAACTTATGTCATCTGCCTCGACAGAAAATCTAACTGAACTGCAAGCCGTATTAACTATATAAAATCTCAAGGTGATTGGATATTAAAAAGAAATAAATAAAAATCCTAACAGACTACACCCGCAGTCATTTTTCACTGACTACATGGAAATACGTGATTAACGAAAGTGAGAGACCTTTCGATTCAATTTCCAAATGAAAGGACGTATTGTCCATGAAGATATACAACTCTAAGGTTCTGCTAGAACCACCAAGATTCAGCACCCAGTCTTCCGCGATAGCAGACATTGATTTAAAGTACCGTCCCGAAATTCTGTATAGCCTAGACTCGCTTTCACAGCTTCCTGTGTGTCTATCCCATCCAGCATCCTCTAGTCCAACCCTTCGATGCATTGCACCAAGGCTAGATTAAAGGGGAGATACAATGCACCGTCGCGACAAGGACGTACTGCAATTCTTAAGGGAGACTTCCTCGTCTACCTTGCGTACCGGAACATTTCCTAAATGGTCCAACTCCGTGTGATAAATGGTAATAGTATACGCCAAGGTGACAGGAATGGCGATAAACGCGAACGGCCGCCACCCTGAACCAGGCAAGGGCGAATTCGAGTTCGAATATATATACATATATATATCCTTAGAATATTCAGTACATAGATATATATATATATATGTTTCCATAGGTACATACGCCTCTCTCCCTGAACCTCCTTACGGAAAGGTTGGAATGAGAAACGAAGCCGAGAACGGCAGCCCTTAGCCCTCTGAATGGAATCGCTCTGAGAAATGGTGTTTCAATCGATTTACGTCAAAATCGTTCGAGCAGATACTCGATACGCACCTACGTTTCCTATCGACTTGTCCCTGGCACTTTCCACGTGCTGGGGTTATCGTCGCCGCATTGTTACAAGCGACCTACAACACTCCACACGGAATGACCATAAGATAGTATAAAGCACCTGGACTTGGTAAAAGATGTACCACACGCGTTCCTATTCGTATACCATTCCGCTATTCTTACGTGACATTCCATACGTCTCTCAAGGATATTCCGCGCATGCATATAACGGATTCGCCTAAACGGTGGAAAGTTAATAATCGAATTCGAAGAATACCCTAATGTATTACCACAGTCCTGCCATATGAGAATGTACGCCTTCGCATCCATTAAACTCGTTCTTCTTGTTATGGTGCGCTCGAACTCCTCTTTTACTTATACACTATTATCTGGACTCTTTTCAGTGCTGCGCGACGAGTTCCGGGCGGAGCCGCAGAATACGAGAGTCGCTGCCGGCGAGACGGCTTTGTTGGAGTGCGGGCCGCCGCGAGGACATCCGGAACCGACGTTGCAATGGAAGAAGAACGGTCATCCTATTGACTTGGAAGCTACCAAACGGTAAGTTGACATCTAGACTGTTAAGACCTCCTGCGAATGGCTCTTGGCTATACTTTCTTCTACATCCTGGATTTCGTATCCATATATGAGGAACAAAGTCTTGGGAATTTTTAACGAGGTATATCTCGTGCCTCTAAGGACTTCTTTTCAGTTTTTCCTTTGGGATGTGGTATAAGGTACGGTTGAGGTTAGGTATATGATGGGGAAGGATGCGTCCAAGTATTATCGGATTTCTGGGAGGAGTTCGAAGATTCCATATCGCTTCAACAGTAAGGACGATAAAACACTGTTTGCCGGACATAATTCAGACGTTTCTTGGAGCGTGGCTCGGGATAGGTAATACTTGGAGGACCGGCCGACACAAAAAGGAATAAAAGGGAAACAAACTCCACGATAGAGCACCATGCTGTTTCACATCGAGCTGATCGTGTTTCTGTAATACTAAACGCGGGATGAACGACTTTTCCAAATTCTCCCTTGCCAGCTCTTTCTGGAGATGGGAGCGATACACTGCGTTCTCTCGCTTCTGTGTCTCTGAAAAATACGAAGCGGGAACGGGAATGGCCGTGAGGAAGCTTCTCTACAGTCTAAATACGACGTTTGAGTAATTCCGTGTAATTAATTAGGCTCCTTCGTGTCGTAAAGGAATCCCAGCACGTATCGTTAGACATCGCACCGATGCTTCCTTACGCCCAATAGGAAGGAAGATTTGAAAAGTCACAGCCAATGGGGAGTAATCCGAAAACACAAGAGTCCGTAATCTACTGTGTATTTGCATGAGAATGGCGCTAAAGGATGTCCCGACATTATTCTTGTTGCGTTATCTTTGTCCGTTCGCCGAAGAAAAGACAAACTCGTTATTCAGATTCCCTCCTGGCGAGAAATACGAAATGCGTCTTCGTTGCCGTTTACTTTGTTCTGGTCCAGATACAGCGGGGTGCATCGCGTACATTTTTCTAACGTTAAACCACCGACGTCACAACCCATAGCTAAGACCTAGAGCCACAGTAACTACGTGATCTCGTGTAACTTATACGACTTCATTTCTCTCGGGGATGCGAGAAAGAAGAAGAAGAAGAAGAAGAAGAAAAAGGAAAACAAAAAAGAGCGAAAGAGGAAGAAGAAAATGTTCCACGCATTATTGGGGTCTTGGCACGAAGATCAGAGGACGTGACTCTGTCTCCGCACTTTCCCTTTTTTTTTATTTAACTCCATACCCACACACTCTCTTTGCGGTGTAAAGCAAAATTGTGGATAAAATCAAAGATCATGAGAAATGCATACATGGAATCATCAACAGTAAAAAACGATCTCGCTTCTATTGATGCTGCGAAAGCGTGTTCATTTAATTTTCTAATTGGTTTTCCAGACGGTCCTGACGCTAAAACGTCCATTCTGTCGACCAGACATAGTAACGCGATATCAACTTGTCGATTTACCAGCAAAAGTTTTAACCGCACCAGAACGTACCTGACCACTCCTCGTGAAAATAAAGTAATCCGTTACCGCGATAAATTTCTCCATCTCCCAAGCACGTCGAACGTAACACGTAACCTATATACGTTAAAAAGTGAACACCCAGAGGCAAGGTGTCAATGACTCGGTGTAAACAACATAATTACAAATCGAGTATCGACAGTAGAAATTTATTGCCTGTGAAGCACTTATCTCCACGTATTTCCTAGGTTAAAAGAGGGATAGATAGTGAGCATCTATACCTGTATCCAACGTCCCCAGGGGTAGCTAGAGAGATACAGAGAGCCATAGAAACCGAAGTTTAGTACACTTAGGTCAGGATGGTATCCAAGTACGTCTAACTCGTTGGTAAGTCGTAGCCAGTAGATGGTATACCTAATGCCAGTCCTTTGCCATGAACAATGGCGTATACCGTGTATACACGTGTAGATGGTTGAGACATCACCAGTTACATGTTCCTAAAGTACCTAACGTGACGCCTGGCACATAAACAATTTTGACCGATAAATTCACGCCCGGATATACGTCTAAGCGAACAGACTTGGACATAAAGTGAAGTTTCTTCGAAGAAATCCAAGATGGACATTCAAATCCTTTGTCCGACATTAAAGTTTCCTCTTTCTCTTAACCATGACTCTCAGGGATAGTAACGTTTAAAAGATTAAGAATACCCAGGCGATTACGAAACCTCCCGCCGATTTTTTTTTACTTTCCGCTAATGATCCCTCTATCGGTAGACTGGCAATGCGTTTCATCGCTCTCATTCTCGCTTCAGTTTCCTTGAATCTGAATGGATCAACGCAATTAAAGTTTAATCTGACTCTGCGTCTTTTTCCCTCCTCTTCGTGTTCTTTTAGTCTCCCGCGCCTTTCTCTCTCCTTGGGATACCGTCAATCGATTCCTATATACTTTTATCGGGCTGTTCGATTCTCTTTTCCTCGGAAGTTTCTTCCTTTGTTTTGATCGATCACCCCCTTCGCTTAGAGGCTGAATGGGTAATAAATTAGAACCACTAATAGAAATTAAATCCGCCTCGCATTGGCGTAGCCACAACGGCTCGTGGGAAAGACGCGGCGTTCCGCCGACGCTGGAATTAATTGATACTATAAATTAGGGGACACAATCGGGTGGCTATTGATTCTACGCTGTTGTCGACCCAACTGCCCCTGCGACATATACCGAGGTTCTGGCATTCCATAGGATAGGACGCTACCTAACAGTAATATATGAACGTACTAATGGCCAATACCCATTGTAAAAAGTGCTTTCGTGAAGGATCGAATTAATTTTGTCTTTGATTAACTTTTCAATTATCAGTATCCCTTAAAAACTTTCATTTTCGTGATTTTTCTGGGTTAAAAGTAATTTATACAGATTTCACGAAATCTATCATCGGTTTGCATTTCATTATGACTATAGCACTGAGAATATTCTTTTTTCTTTCAGGATCACTCTCGTGGATGGGGGTAACTTAATGATCTCTGACGTAAGGCAAACCGATCAGGGCAGATACCAATGTGTAGCACAAAATATGGTTGGCACACGAGTATCCGCAGTAGCAACGTTAATGGTTCATGGTGAGTATAAGAGATTATTAATAATTCACAAATATCACAAATTCAATATAACCAAAAAACATATAATCCATGAGTCAATGTCCTGTTAAATTTAGAGAATCAGTCTATCGGATCGTCTTGGTAGCATAAGTCAATCATTCGCGTGTACTTTCGAATAAACATCTTTCGGATAATTCACCTCATGTAAATCTATCTACGATTCCTCGAATGGATGACGATAATAATTTTTGAGATAACGTTCCATACGAGAAGATGCACATGGCCAACGTCAACGAACGCTCGTAAACATGGAAATAAAATGATCCCACCGATCTAACCAGACCTCCTCTTGCAGTGAAACCGTACTTTATGGCGACTCCAACAAACCAAACCATACTGACGGACCAGACTGCCGAGTTCGCTTGTCGCGTCGGAGGAGATCCGTCACCGGAAATTCTCTGGCGTCGAAACGACGGAAAGATGCCAATTGGCAAAGCTCACATCCTGGATGACAAGAGTTTGCGGATCGAGAGGGTAACGGCCCAGGACCAAGGCACTTACATCTGTGATGCTGAAAACAGCGTCGGTGCGATTTCAGCCAGCGCAACGCTGACGGTGCATTGTAAGTTAGATATATATACCTTGAATGAAAACTGCGTTATCCATGATGGCAGATCGTCAAATGTTTTACTGCCATTCGCCAATATTTTTCATCCTTACTTTTATCACGCAGCTCGCCCTGTCTTCACACATTTCCCCAAGGACGAGGTGGTCAGCACCGGATCAGACGTATCATTCGCATGTGCAGCACGCGGTGCACCCAAACCGTCAATATTCTGGACTCGCGAAGGCTCCCAGGAACTTATGTTTCCGGGTAATGTATATCAGGGTCGTTATACGGTCGCCGAGGACGGAAGTCTGCAAATCAAGGAAGCCATCAGGAAGGATGAGGGCCACTACGTGTGCAGCGCCATCAGTCAAGCCGGAGCTAGTACCGCAACCGTCTTCCTGCAGGTAAATAATCCTATATCCGTTAACTTTAAGGGGAGGAAGAATAAATAGCTACTCCAGATGCTCTCGCTTTCCTGAACAGGTTACATCGGTTGAAGAGGTGCCTCCGCCGATTATCGAATTAGGACCAGCCAATCAGACTATTCCACTGAAGAGTATTGCTTCTCTACCCTGTAGAGCCGTGGGGACGCCTACGCCTAAAGTTCATTGGCACAAGGATGGGGTTCTTATACAGCTGGGTACTCGTATCACTATGGCTAGCAACGGAACCTTATTTATTAATGATCTTCAGAGCAGTGATTCTGGACTTTATACCTGTATCGCGTCTTCGGAGTCTGGTAACACCTCGTGGTCAGCTACATTAACTGTCAGCTCCACGACTTCCTTCCATCGTACTCCTGACATGTCGGCTTTACCTCAGAATCCGAGTAAACCTAGAATCGTCAATACGACTAGTAACTCTGTGACACTTACTTGGAGTCCTGGACACGAGGGACAGAGTAAAATTATTGGTTATAATATAGAGTACTTCAGTAGCAACCTCAATACCGGATGGGTCATTGCTGCTACTGGTATCACTGATGATACTTACACAGTAAGTTTACGATTATATTATCTGAAACTAAATGGATTTGGACTTGCGCAATATTGCGAACATTAAATATCTGTTTAAGTATATTTGTGAGTACTTCAGATTTTAAATTACTTTCATCTTTTTCCAGGTAACAGATCTAAAACCGGATACGAATTATGTTTTCTTGGTAAGAGCTGAAAATAGTCATGGATTGTCACTACCTGGTCCACTATCAGACAGTGCACATACTACTAGCGTTAATCAACATTCGGTACCGCAAATCGAATTGATACGTGCAAGGGATCGTCTTAATAGCGAAATATTACACTTGAAAGAGGTTCAACCATTGAGTAGTACCAGTGTCAAGATCATGTGGGATGTACGTAACATTCGTTTTTATTTGTTTCCGCTTAAGTTTTCACAAGAATGAAAAAATTTAAAAAAAAAAGTGAACCTAGTAGAGATCAATCAAAACTTGTTCTTCTTCAGATACTTGGTGCCGCGGATTTAGTGGAGGGCCTTTATATCCGGTACCGAGAGCTTTCCGATAAACCAGAGTACCAGATGGTTACTGTATTAAATGCTGGAGCCACCAGTTACGTCCTCACAAATCTGAAGAAGTACACGCGATACGAATTCTTTCTTGTACCGTTTTACAAGACCATTGAAGGAAGACCAAGTAACGTTAAACTAGCAGTAACATTGGAGGATATACCATCCGGAGCACCGGAGAATGTGCACGTAGGAATGATCAATATGACATCTGCATTCGTTAGATGGGCTCCACCACCTAAGCAGGAGCAGAATGGACAGCTTATGGGATACAAGGTGCTAAGAATAGAACAAATTAAATTTCAAACATTTGTAAACTCTGATATTAATTAATTGTTTTAATTGTTTTAATTTTTATTTACAGATTCAGATCAAGAGTAACAGCAGTAACAAAATCCTTGGGCAAATGTCATTAAATGCATCGACTACTTCAATTATCATAAACAGTCTAACTACTGGTGGACTGTACACGGCACGTGTAGCTGGCTTAACACGCGCTGGTTTGGGACCATTTTCTATGCCCACGCTTTTAAACATGGACCCGGGCCAATTGACGCAACTGCCACCACGAACAGATCCAAGTCATGGAGGAGTATCAGTCATGAGAGAAACATGGTTTCTGATTCTTATGATTACTATGGTTTTCACAGTGGTTGCTGCACTGTTAGGTGCTCTATATGTAAGACGACGGCAAGCTATGAGCAAACAGCTAGGACACTTGAACGTGCCAGTAGGCACAGCCAATGACATATGTCAGTTAAACAAAGATACCTTATGGCTAGAACGTGGATGGAGACCAACTAATACGCTTCAAAGTTCTAATGATAAGGATTGCGAAACGAAACTTCTAAACAATCAGCAAATTCTAGCACCGGGAATAGTCAGCATGGCTGGTTCAGAGTATGCAGAAGTGAACTTGACCACATTCTATAATGCTAGAAAACAATTACAAGCTCCTCCAGAACCGTACGCCACGACCACCCTATGTGTAGGAAACAGAAGTCCTGATTCCATGGAAACTAGTGGTCAGAAGTCAAATTCCAGTGATTCCTGTGTTAAACCTGACTACTCTAGCTTAGACTCCAATCAAGAACATAACAAGTCTACCATGTCTCCCAGTAGCGACAATGCAAGTAGCGTTTATACAGATGAAAATATGGAAATTCAGAGAAGACCGCAATACAGAATCCCGCCGAATGAAAGTCAGGCGGGTATGCCAAACTGGTGCGATATGCTACCTCCACCCCCGGAACATCCACCGCCGCCAGGAACATCCTTAGCAGCCAGAATGCAGCAGCCTACCGCAACGTTTAGCCCGCATCTGGGTAAAAGAAACGTGCAAAATGATTTGGATGGTTCCACATCGACCAATTCTCAAAGTCCTCCTACTCCTCCGGTACGTGTTGGCAACAGCTTTTCCTCATCTCCTACACCCTGGAGTACGCAGGGTCAGCTAGAAGGAAATCATGGAAATCTTCCGCAAGGAAGATACACCACCCTACCGCCACAGACTAATCCTCCACCGGTACCATCATTTCCTCAAGGATTCAATCATTACGATTATAAGGCTCAAGAGAATGAATACGAGAGTGGTTCTGTTATATATGGCCACCAAAATGGACACTCAGAGGATTATAGGAATCACGACAGCTTTAATCGTGCGAATCATCCAAATTCCCACTTGGATCACACCAGTCTGAATGACGAGGTTTATCGTCACAATGAAGAAATGTTTCGAAACGATAATCTATATCAGCCTGAGAATGATGAATGGGATAGAAAATCCTGCGACTCCAATACCCATTCAGATATGTGCTGCTCCTGTTCCGAATCCAGCTGTCTTTATGCAGATACCATGGAGTATAACAATCAATTTGCTCCTGGCTGCGCCCACAACAGGGGTAGTTCGAGAAACCGGAATAATAGGAGTCCCCGAAGAAGGAATAACAGAGCATCCTCGCCGACATACAGCAGCGATAGCAACTATTCTTGCATTCCCCAGAGGCAATGTGGCCCCGTTAATTCGCAGGAAAGACATAGGCACAATCGTAGCAAAGGTACAAAATTGCGCCTTCATTTTTACTCAACTCTAAACTCCCTATACTATTTTCTACTATTACGTCTGCAATTTCACACGCTATTTTCTGAGCACTGCGAGTAATGGCTGTCGTAATTATTACGTATGAACTTCACTAGTATATAATTACATATCATCGAAACTGTAACAAGTGTTTTTCTCTAATTGCAGACAAAGTGCCTAGTTTTCCAAGGACTGGTGGCTATCCTCAACATAACTCATCCGCATCCAATACGATGAGTAGCTCAGGAAGTCAGAGATACAATAAGCTGAACAGCGTTTTCCTAGGTGGGAATAATTCAAACCCTCCATCAGAATCAAGTCGACTCAGCGACCATCGCGAGAGCTAAATTAATCCTCATGTACGCCGATGAAGAGCTGAAAATCCGAAAGTCTTCGATACAACGAATCTAAGACGTCTTTGAAAACATCTCGTCGTGGGGAAATACATAGAAAAAATAAAACAGCCAATTTATCTTGTGTAAACATGCGGTAAAGACATCCCGTGTCTATTACACTGGCTTACAAGGCTTGGAATTGTCGGATCTATTCGCAAATAGATATACTATCCGAGTTAAGCTTTGATCTGAAGTAGTTGGCGTATTCCTCAATGAATACAGTACCGTTTAGAGTTATGGCCATTTTATTGACAAATTTCACATTTTACAAAAGAACTTAAAATCTTGAATATTTCCGTAACAACTGCGTGTTATTTTGAAAAGTCCGATACTATCACGTTTCTCTCATTTTTATACAATTTTTTAAAATTAACTAAATTAATGTAACGAGGACTTTCACAGAAACGCAAAGAATTTCAAAATTGCATTTCTGTTTGAGAGTGACGGCCATTCACTAGACTGATTCAGATCTGATTCGTACGTTTATCGATTTTCTCGCAGTCGTTAACGTTAGTGTGCGTCTTAATGATATCCCAATGTTGAATATTATGTATAACGAGATATAAAAAGTGATGCCAATATTCGAGCAATACTTGGACATATACGAAATCCTACGTGAGACATTCGGGCTTTTCGTTGTCTCAACAATTTCTTCATTAATGCCATTTTTTTTTAGCCATTATAAATAAGATTCCAATAATCACACGTTACTTCTGAGATTAGAATACCTTGACACGTTTCAAGGTAATTTTTTAATTTCACGTAAGCTCCTAATATTTCTCGCAATTACTATAGTTTAACGTTAACAAACAGCAATTAACCTAAACGGAAAAATTTGATAACGAAACGAAAATTATAAGAACGATCCAGAAAGGTGGCATTTATTTTCAAAAGCCTGTATATTCTCCATTGCCACGAGAAATAACGGATATTATTTTCGATATAACGTTCCTAAGATCGTAAGGGAAACTAAAAGTAATTGTATTAAGGACGACGTAATCGACGTATATCTCTTCCAAAACGAATACTTATGATATAATATATTATAAAAACAATAAAGTAACAATGACAGCGTAAGGTTTATAATCATATCAGATGGTTTTTGTATACATTGTACAAAGTTAATTAACGAGTTTAGTCATTAGTTTTTAATTTACACATCATTAATTAATATATACGGATCTAGATAGTAAGGGAACATTTAGGCATCTTATGTAATCAGTACTGTGTATAAGTATGTCCTGACAGATAAGTGAGAATGTGAATAACGGCGTTAAACACTATACGATATTAACAATACCCTTTCGTAAGATGCATTTAAGTTTATCCATTTTCTAAACGCACTTAATATTGCTGATGACAAGTGCACAACAACATGTGGCTCCTGATTCCATAGGTCTGGGTACTTGTACCTTCCTATCCATAAAAAAAAGTACAGTCACATTTTCAAATTATGAAAGCCACGTTACCTCGGACGATTCTTTAGAAAATCTCACGAGGATACGCGACAATATCAGAAATTATTGTTTCGTTACATTATTTAAGCCCGAACTTCGTTACGTTTCCATACGCTACTTTTTTGCTTTACTTAAGTATACTATTAAGTTTTTTTTTTAAGTCTCTTGAATTAACGGTAAATAAGTACGAGCTGTACTCTAAGCTTGTGATATTTTGCCTATTGGAAAACGTGCTTTCACCGATACGTGTAATTCTTCTTACAATTAACGATGGAATTAGGGTGACTATTATGATACTATGTACACCATTGAGATATATATTAGCGCGAGATCTAGTTTGCTCAATTTATATCTCACTGGTTATCTTCTGTGAATACAGTTTAATTTAGACTTAAAGTTAGTCAGTTGCATCCAGTGTGGTTTCGTATTATATGATAAACTTTTGTGGATAACGAAAGAAATAAAAAAAAAACCCGTTAGATAAGAGATAGATAACTTTGAAGCTATGTAATCGCTCAAATTCAGTGTAATCATTAATTAATGTATTAGGTAAAAACTAACTGCCCGGTAGACGTATTGTAAATCTCATCTAGATCGTTTCGAGTAATTAGTACATGGCAAGTCTACAGATATAATAGAATGATATGTTTTTGTATCTTGTCTTTATTAGTTATTCCTGAAACACTGCCAATCACGAGTTAAAAATTGCAGCATTATATTACACGTAGTTACGTTAGCGAATGTAACACAAAAGTCTAGTATTATTAAAGCTATGAGAATTTCATTTTATTTACAGTTGTTTCAGTCGATCGAGTATCATTCAAAATCTACAGAAATATTCTCTATAAATGTTGACAGTGGAATTTAAGATATTCGATTATGCTAATGATCCAAGTAAATAGTGATGAGTAAATGTTCGTAAAAGTCCATCCAAGCAGACAAGAAGTAAGAATTAGACAAAGTTTCTTTCAGCATGTTTAGAGTTAGGGGAGCTAAAAAGGTCTGAGACTACTTGGAGAATAAAAAGAAACCCGAGAATGTTTAATGTCTCTAAACCGTAATGACTAGCTAGGACATGTACTTTGAGTATCTGCCGATGCGACGTTACATTGGTTTTACGTAAAAGGTACACAACAAACAATTATCCAGTCTAACGACAGTTCGTTATTATAAAGTGAACAAATTAATTGCGCAAAAATAGCAGCACGATAAACGACTGCCGCTCTCTCACGATTCGCACCAATCACACGATGACCTTTTACGAAAAAATCAGCCAATAATTGAACATAAAATGGTCTGCAGCCCTCAAGAGGAACAACGGGCTAGAATGCACTTGTTCCGAAGGCTGTGGGGGGGGGGGGGGGGTAGCTACGGTCCTTAAACTAGATCAAGAAAGAATCTGTAATCCAAAAAGGAACATGGCTACCGTGAGATCGGTCGTAGAACCATCGGGTCAACGTGACAGAGTAAACATAACGTATTATTTTTATAATTTGCCATCTCGATACAGTTGGTACGATGGTTTGATGACGTTTGTAAAATAAAAAAGAGAAGGATGTAATTTAACAAGCGGAGTTAAATTTTGCGAAAACGAGCCTTGCGGAGTAGATACGTAAACTCGCACACGACGGGTTAGCGATTATGGCCGACTGAACTAACGTTAACGCGAAACACTGTAATCCGTAATATGTAGGTTTATTCAGCCAAACTTTGCCGTCACTTTCAAGGATCCTGAAGACTTCGCGTGATCCCTGCCAACTACGTTATCGTTAAAGGATTGTGAACTTTTTGCCAAAAAGAACCTTGTCCTTTATGAAGGGCATCAATACGACAAGATTATATATGTATAGATTAGTAACGAGCCGTGACGTCGGCGGTCGAATAACACGCGGAGTAGCGCGAAGTTTTCGTGGATTGTTGGAAACCTATGGTTAAAAATGAAGCTTGGCTACTAGAGAGCTAGGGCCACGTTAAGATAACCCATATCATTAAGAATCCACCATAGATATTTGCGTGAAAATTTTTTGTCAAACCGATCACGATGGGAAAATGTTTTTTTTTTTCTTTCTCTCCCTGAAGCGAAACTGCGTTCGGTATCAGTTTTGGAACTAACTCGCAAGTATAATCAAAGGCTGATGATGAGTGTTTAATTCTGACACGATTTCTTTTTTTCCCTTACGTTTTGTAAATATTATGGAAAATAAAATGAAACTTGGATGTTTTATATAGCTAATAATTTATTTATTATTCAAAGCGTGTATATAAAACTGCGACACGCCGCCCATGAGACTGGGAATGATTTAAAAAGAGGGAAGCTCCGTAGCTGTGACGACTAATAGGAAGTAATTAAGAGTTATTATACATTATCACAAACGATTGATTTTTCTTGCACACATCGTATACACTGAAAAACACAATCGAGTACGTAAAGAAACCCGCGCGAGAAACATACACGAAACTGTAGATAATTCATAACAATGGCTATTGTCAAATAATCGTATGCACACGTATATACGTATATATTATTATGCGTAGTTATACGCATTTATCTGTAAATATGTGCATACACACGTATATATGTATATATATATATATATAATTAATATATGTGTATATATATACATATATCGTTGCATATTATACTGATAACGATTAATAAAAGTAATGTTAAAAATTTTAATACCCTTTTTCTTTCTAAATTTTACTGCAATTTGTATTTTCTTTTGGAGGAATGTCTTTTTCTTTTCTTTTTGTTGACTTTTTTAACTTAGCCCAGCATTAATGACTTTTCAAGATAAACATAAAGAATTGAAGTAGTTCAACACCGTAAGGCTAAAGTACGGTCTTTCTTTAGGAGTACAAAACAATTTTGAAACTTCAACATGCAATACTTAATTATGTCTACCCAGTTTTACCCTCGCCATGTTTTTCATCAGTTACTCGAAAACCTTTGCACGTGGTTGATCGTGTTTTGAGCAATAATGGGAATATTCGCTATAAACATTTTACTTTTAAAATTTTTGGGTCTTGTCAGATTAGAAAAGAGGGGTACTTTGAGAACGTGGCATTTAATATACTTTTCAATGCTTTATATATTTCTTCTTATATGTCTAGTTGACTCATTGATTCTTTGGTGTCAATCTAAAAGCATGACGGATATCGTGGGAATATTTCCTGTTACTTATATTGTACTGATATCCTGGATAAAGACTACATTATTTGTTTTCGCAAACGATAAAATTTGCAAGGATATTGAATTCGCAAGAAACACGTTCAAGAATGATAAAAAGATTGCTGACTTTTTTAAAAACTTCGTTACGGTGTGCAGTATTGTTTATGTTATTCCAGCTATTTGGAGTCTTTGTAATCCAAAATTAAAAATGCACGGAAGAGCATTGCCTTATCATACAACAATGCCGGCTAATTACAGCGATGATCGACAATATTATTTAGTTTATGGTTATTTGATATGTGGTGCATTTTATGTTGTATATACAGACCTTGAAATTGATATTCTAATAATATCTTTGGGTATATACTGCTGTTATCAATTTCGGGTTATTCAACAAGATTTAACTCATACTTTGAACGATTATCGTTGTAAAAATCGTTGGGACGATAGAAAAAATACGTATGATTTGAAATCGTTCAAGATCAAGTTTCATGAACACATCCGATTTCATCAAGAACTACTAAGGTAATTATTTTACATAGTTAATCAATTGTTTAATTGTAACAGATAATGGTCTTTTAGATTTGTTACGAGGATTGACGAATATTTCAAGATGATTATGCTGACGGAAGTAGTTTGTTGTCTCTTACTTTGTGCCGCTACAGTGTTTCATGCACAAAAAGTAATGATTTGAAATTTTTAAATATATTTGATACCATAGGCACCAATTTTATTGATAAGAATTATTTCTATCGATATAGTTTTCCAACAATGCGTATCTCACTCATGCAATTGCAGTAATGGCAAAACTTTTCGTAGCGACTCTTGTTTGCGAGATATTATCCCATGAGGTAAATTTATCTTTTATTATTATACTGGCCGATTCCATAATTTTCGAAACTTTGCAGAGCGAACAGGTCGGGAATAGTATCTATTTAGCAAACTGGGTGGAATATAATTCCGATATAAGGAAGGACGTTGCCATAATAATATCCAGGGGACAAAAACCGGTGACATTCACTTATCAATTCGATCAGATGGGATTGAAAATTTTTTTATTGGTAATAAGATTTTAATTGCTTAAAAAAATACTCAGCCAATAGTAATGAAGCCAATAGTAATGAAGTAATCTATACACAGATACTGAAAGCATCTACATCCTACTATATGCTCCTGCGTCAAACATTAGGTGAAGAAGTGGTTTCAGTTTTGTAGGTAAGTAGCATAGTTGTATTGAAAATATTTTTTCTATTGCGTACATCTTTCATAATACATTTATTTGTTTAATTAACACTAAACGTACCATTGACGAATCATTTGACCCTTTTAAAGCCAAAAATACGTTTATAAAAAATTGTTGGTATGTTCATTGTTAAAACAGAAGTTTTATCCATTATTAAATTACTCATTAATGACATTAATTATATTTTCATTACAATTCTCTATTATTTTTCCCGATTAAATAAACTTTACATCAAATAAAACATTTTTTACCATTAGCAAAATGTTAATGATTAAATATAGAATGTCAAAGTCAATCTTGAGGATATGGCAGTTCTGCTGTTTCTGGAATTATCCACAGCCACCTTTCCCACAGCAACTACGTTTTGGTGGTTTATATCCTCGACCAGAACTTCCCATGAGTGGATTGTAATCTATAAATTATTGATAACAATTAAACACTTTTGAAACAACTACTCTCTTTAAAATTTCATTTTAACAGAAAACCCATATTTGTATTATAATATCTTTACCTCCTTTAAGTAAACGTGATTTTGATGGCCCTGCTGATGTTGACGCTTCGTCATTTGAACTTCCTAATTTTTTGCCAAAACTTTGTCCTTCTGCAAACTTCAATAATTCTAGCCGTTTCTGTTCTTTACGCTGTATATGATAAAACAAGAAATAAACATAATAAATAATTACATCAAGCCAGGTAAGTAAAATAAGAAAATTATTACTAAATTGCAACTTTCACCAACCATTTCCTCACGTTCCCGAGCCAATGCAGCTTCCCTAAGATATTTTTCTTGCATCTTTTGTCGGGCAGCTTCCATTCCAGCTAATCGCTCTTGTAGTAAATCTGGATCTAATAAACATATATTTTCTTAAAATAGATAAATTTAAAAAAATTATATTAGTTCTACCAGAAAGTTCCATCCAATAATGTCATCTCATGTCAATTCTAAAACAGACAGAACTTTCCGGTACACCTAATATAATATACATTACATACTTTTATGATACTTGGCAGCATATTCAAGTTCATCCTTCTGCAATTTCCAGCTTTTATATTTTTCCTTAAGGTATGGATGAGCATAAACTAAACCAACAGCAATTGCAACTAAATACCATCCCACAGAAGCTATTGCTGCCCATGCTGGAATATAAAAAATAAATAGTCACACTTAGAAATAATTGCAATGAAATGTACGTAGTTTCTACTTAACATAGATACATATATATTTAATAAAATTAAATCATAAAGAAAGTACATTTGATCCATAAGTAATGACATGTAAAAATGCAAAACTATAACCTCTAAACGTACCAGCTTCAATATAGGATGTAATGCTCCAACTCATTTCAGCGAAGCTCATTTCTTTGTTTTTTATTTCAATTGTCATTAAAGTTTGATAAAGAATTATTAAACCATCCCAAATTTATCTTCCACCTAGCCACTGTTTTAGGACCGGACTGTCCCTGCTGTATCACTAAAGCACGGTCTTACATACAGAGGTCTTGCAACTCCCTTGGAGGGGGTAGTCTTCTTAGCGAAGCATCTTTCATTTCGCCTCATGACCACAAGAGGCGTTGCGATCAAGCGACTCGTTCCTATTTCTCTCTCCCACAGTCGACTGTAAAGTGAGATAGATAAGGGGCTCGTTCCTTTGTCTCTCTCCCACAGTCAACTGTAAAGTGAGATAGATAAGGGGCCCGCTCCTTTGTCTCTCTCCCACAGCCGATTGTAAAGTGAGATAGATAAGGGGTCACTCTCGATCACAGCGACGCTTGCGACTAAAAGTTAAAATGTGCCGTACTTCTACAACACGTTTACCCCTACCGCTGAAAATTGGGCGAGTTGCAAGACCTGTATGTAAGACCGTGCACTAAAGTAAATGTGACATATATCCTTCCTCCCTTTCCTCATGCCTATTGAAAAAGCCTATTGTTGAATCATTTTAAGAAATTTTACAAAGGTGCGGTGCTGGACCTGACTAGCACCAAGTTTTTTGGAAAATTCGTATTTTAACGATACTACGTAGCAGAACTATTGTTAAAACCTATCAGGAGCTATAGAACTCATCGAGAACTATTTAAAAAGCCTATTGTTGAATCATTTTAAGAGATTTTAAAAAGATGCGGTGCTGGACCTGACACCCGTGAGGCACCTCAATTTTTGAACAATGTTTCATCAATAAGCTTTTTCAATAGTTCTAGAGGAGTCCTATAATTCCTGATAGATTTTAACAATAGTTCTGCTACGTAGTCCCATTAAGATACGTATTTTCCAAAAATTCATGTGGCAGTCGTGGTCGATTTTTATTAATTAAAACACCATCAGGGTCACTTGGAAGTTAATTTAGCTCATAGCAGTCTGCTGCACTTATCTCTACCCTTATCTGTCTTCTCCTTATCAATTATTATGGTTACCGTAATTTCGCTTTATTATTTCACATTTATATAAAATACATAGCGCAATATACCCCATACAATTATTCTAGATATACTTATATACTGGTACATGTGTAAGCTTTGTGACGTGATTTTTCGATTCACGGTCACAAGAGGACTCCGACTACCGATACAGATATACAGATAACGTTCTCGCTTTCTGGTTCCCTTGGGGTCGCCATCCTGCTCAGAAGCTACGCTGTCGGGTTGATTCGTATAGTTATGCCAATGCTCTCGTAAGAAGAGGGAGATAGTCTCGACGTACAGAGTTGCCCGGCAGGAGAGACGAACCGACGGAGACGTCTCCACGGACCGGCAGAAGCCCGGGTGAGATACCGGCGCCCTGCTGGAGATCGGCAAAGGGCTGTAGAGCGGGCAAAGATAGAGTTTTGATATGGTTAAGAGCAGAGGAGGAATCTCCCGACCTGAGGTAAGAAAGTGGTGTCCAGCTGTCGCCCGATGCCCTGGGGAAGCGGATCTCCAAATGTTACGTACCCATTCGCTAAAGAACGCTCTCGATTTGGCTTAAAGGGACGACTCGAGGGAGATGGAAGAGTTATCGGCTATAAGGATCTCGACCAATCAGATAATCAGAATGATTAGTTCTCGAATTTGGCTATTGTCAAAGCAGTCTGTCTCGGGGCACCGACCGAGGTGTCACAAGCTGCATCGCGCTCCTGTACTATATGTTGACAGTTTTTTAGCCGTGTTTCGAGACGGTATACCAAGTTCTCGCTGGTGTACTTCGCGCGTTGCTCTCGTGACATCCGAATAATTCTGTGGATTTTCTGTGAGTGTTCCGGAAGTGGAGTGTTGTGCCCTGGTGAAGTGCCCACCTGAGTGTCTCCTGGATGCAGTTCTCGGCTTTCACGGATCAGTTGCACCAGCTCCGGTGAGTGCTTCGAATTTATTAAATGGTGGAGGGATTTCGAATTTACAACTACGATTCGTTCCGTTACAGTTTTTCTTTAAATTCAAGATAAGTATGTAGCAAGTGCAGCGTGAAGACGCAGTTTTTTTTTGAGATTTTAAACAAAGTATCGCTTCCACACCTTTCCAATTAGTCCCATTCAAAAGAGTTTTTTTTCTAGTAAATCTCCATGGTGTTTCATCGTTTGCACACTCACAGTTTTTCTTTAAAATCTTAACTTAAAATAAAGTTTGGACAATCGAGAAAGGTTAAAAAAGAGGAACCTTGAATAATTTTTGTAGTAGAATGAAAAAAAAGATGAAAAAGAAGTTTCTCATGGAGTAACGAACCCGTAATCGGCAGCGTTGTATCACGGCAGGCTACCGACTCACAGTCAGCCACGATGCTCATCTAATACCGGATTAAATTTATTATAGATTTTTATCTATGATATCTCAAAATTACTGCTTGAACTTTTCTCAGTCGTTTCATTTACCAACGAATTTCGCCATTCATTTTTTAATGTTCATTTTCGGCATGATAAGAGGTAAAGAGTGAAACCAATATTACTATGCATTTTTTATAACTTTGAAATTTATTTGAATATACACATTTGCTTGCGCATTACGTCCATACAAACATTCAGGGTTCGATTTAACGAAGACCTTGCTGCTCGCCTGCTTGTCGAGAACGATTTGTGAGGGGCGGCAACTTTTTCTCCACCACCGAGTAATCATCCGGGTCACACTGACTGCAATATCGGCTGGAACGATTGAACATTACCCGCGCGGCTACACGGATTCTGTAACATTGACAGAGGCGATGATCACGAAATCCTACTCCCGGACTCGCCGCTACGATTTTGCGCCATGCTTTTGGTATCGCCTAAAATCGTAGCGTTGTGTATCTCCCTACTCATTTCTGGTTAAAGTGAGACCACCAAAAACAGGCCCTGCCTCCCAGTCGCTCGGTAAGGTAGAGTTTCTCGTTTCCCGATTTGATACCGCAAAATTCAAGACGCAATTCAATTTAATATTGTAAGCACACAGCCAGAGTTATTGCCTTTACTTATACGTAAGATATAAGACCCCAGTCGTCTTATAACATTAGCATTCTAATACTGTGTATACCTTCTCCTTTTCTAATAAAGACCCTTTTCTTTGTAACCAGCGATAAATAAAGGAAAAACTTTTAGGGGTCCTCGCAATAAGACCGAGGGTCGTGCTGGCCCAGCGCGCTGGTTAGAATGAGCTAGCGGGGCCTGTTTTTTATCAACCACATTTGACAAACAAGTGGCCCCTTTAGCTGACTTGTCTTTTACGCGAGAACCTTTCAACAAACTTTTCCACGCTTTCACCTTTTCCTTCCCAAAAGGTTTCATAAACCCCTTTAGACAGCTCGAAGCTATGTTGGATAGGCGAAATTTCGATTAAAACAATCGTTTTTAATAGTTTGAGTGATAACATATATATATATATATATATCTTTTTATTAAGGACTTATATAATTACAAATTCCACAATGCATCTTATTTACAATGGTCCCTGAGTTGCATGTACAAAGTTGGCTTAATTTTATCCTCGCCTTCGATTGAACTATAAAACAGAATATTCAGTCAGATATTCGCTTCTCATATGCCATCCAAAGCTTTTCTTTATACTGAAGAGCAGTTAGAAGTTTGGTGGATGATTCTGTTATTCCTCTACCGACCACTGCTATGTCTGCTCCAGTTTGAACTACGAATTCCGGACTATTATACTGCTGCCCCAAATTATCTGATTTTTCCACTAATTTCACTCCGGGAGTTAACTGAATCAGAGCTGGATCATTGAAAGCATTCGATTGGCATACCAGGCCTATGATCAAATTTGAGGATTTGGCAATGGAAATTGAATTCTTAATATAGTTGCCAGTAGTTAAAGCACCTTTTGACGACATTTCTGTAACTAGAAAGATTCCACGAGGTTCTGAAATGCCATCCAAACCTTCAACTAAACCACTAATTGTTCCAGGACCAGCCACTGGATGAGCTGTTACAAGATCAGCCCATTCAGCTATTTTATAGACACCCTTCCTATATTGTAAAGACACTGTATGACCAATATCTCCAAACTTTCTGTCTTCCATGATTAAGAAGTTATGCTTTTCAGCAGTGTCACGTAGGCGCTTTATAAATTGTTCACTGAAATCTTGCACGATATCAATATGGATCTTTAAAATAGCAATGTGGGTTCCTAAAAGCTCTGCTAATTCTATAATACAGTCGGTTTTGGTCAAATCAACTGCCAGACATAATGTAGTCTTCTTGGCATCCATAAGCTGAAAAAGTCTTGAAGCCACTGGATTGTTTGTCATTTTAGCTCTGGAACTGAAATTCATCTTCAATCGATCTTGACATTTCTCTGAAATAATAAGTGATTGTAGTTTAGAATGTCAATTGATGAAGATATAAGTAACCATCTAATTATATATGCATCAACCTTGTAATTCTTTTATGGGTGGATGGCAATTTTTAATATATTCCGAAACATTTTGAACAGCTTCAGAGGAAACCTTCCCAAGTTCAAAAAGAAGCTGCATGAGTTGGACAAGAGTAAATAAACTTTTCATGTTTATTCCATTACTTTTTAATAGGGATCTTCCACCTTGTTCTCTATCTATTATTACAAATGCTTCAGTAACTTTTAATCCTTCAGTCCTTAAATCATTCGCTGTTTCTAAAATACTGCTCCCACTAGTGACAACATCTTCAATAATTACACAGTTCTCTCCAGATTTAAATTTTCCTTCTATTAACTTTTTTGTTCCATACGACTTTGCTTCTTTTCTCCTTATTAGCATTGGAATATTTGATTCCATAGAAATAATCGTTGCAATTGGCAGTGCTGTATAGGGAACACCACAGATTTGATTAAACTCTGAAGAATCATTAGAGAGAGACCACAAAATCTTGGATAACTTTCGCTGAAACAAAACAGTCAAATAAGTTTATTTCATATAGTTGATTCTGATTTGCATTGACACGAGCAAAGTTATATTTTTATATTATTCAGTCTATTTATGTACACTAGCATAGTAATTTGAAACTTCTTACCATTAATTTTGGGTGTGAAATTATCACTCTCAAATCGAAATAAACTGGCGTCGGTAAGCCGACTTTTGTGACAAAATTTCCAAATTTTAAAGCTTCAATATCAAAAAGCGCTTCAGCTAATTTTTTCAGCTCTCCATTCATGTTTAATTTGGATAAAAACTGATTTCTTAAATTGAAAATTGAAACTCGTAAATTTTTTCCACTTTCACAAATTTTAGTTAGTGCTGTAACTACCACTAGCAAAGCACGACATACCAGCGTGTTCTATCCTTCCTTCCTTTCCTTATGGCCAACGTGTTCTATCGTCTCCTCAGAAGTATGTACAATCACAGACCACTTATTGGAGACACGACACTCCCGTGCTTTAGACTGTTAGCACGAGTCGCAACGCCATCTTATTGGTAGGTTATATCACTATTTCTATGTTTCACTATAGCCCATTGGAGTGTCAACCCCCTGAGTAGTAGTTACACAGTGTTTCGTCAAGGTGTGTCTGTTGCATTTTTAAGACGGCGTGTGCTGTCAATAATTGCAAATCAGGAATTCTTCGTCTTCGTGAAAGATATTTGGTAATCTCTTTTGTAAATCGGATAGCTTGAATGAACTATTAACGTATTTTTATTAACAAAAGTTACACTGCATTACAACTGTTTATTTTGATTGAAGCAATTAGATGATGGGCGTGCCAGATGACGCTTTCTTTCAACTTTTGTTAATTTATTAATTATTGTTAGTTATTAACTTTTTTTTATAAAGAATTCGAACAATCTTGATGATTATTTATTATGACACGCGTATGTGAAACTATTACTAACCTTATTTTATTAATTGGCATATATGTAACAGAGAAGGAATACATGTTTATTTTATGTTCATGAATACACCGTTATATTTTTAATTTCGTTTGCTTAATGATAAATTTATATAATTATAAATTGTTCGATGTAAATGTGCTTTAAAATTAATGCAATGACTTTTATTAAATATAGCTTAGAAGATTTGACTCTGTACTTATATTTCTTACATCCATAACGAGTATTATTACTAAAAGAGTTTTTTTTCTCTAGATAAGTTCAAAATGAATTATGGAAAAAAATCACCCAGTATGGGTACTCCCTCAGTTTATTCTCACATGACAACACGAAGTAGCGCCAATCTCAGATCATCTAGATCAGTACGCAGTGTGAAAGTTCCATGGTATCAAAAGCCATTATTGTCAAATGCGATTGTTCTTGATATTCAAAGAGGTGCTCTGATGACTGCAATATTCTCTTTGGTAAGTTATAATTAAAATATAGTAGAACTATACATTTTATGAAATACTTTATAAATTTATTCAATTTAGTGTCTAGCGATATTCACCATCAGCACAGCCATATTCGACATTTATTGTCTTTCGCAAGCTGCTCCTGGTTCAGTACATTATGGATATTACGTTATATCCTATGAATTTGTTTATGTGGGCAATCAGCATGGTAAAAATATTGATTACTCATATATCAACAATAATTGGCTTTCCTCGATTTTACATTGATATTACAATATGTTATATTTTACAGTTCGCAATGCATTGATAATTTTT
Source organism: Trachelus iudaicus (assembly GCA_030142595.1). Classification (NCBI taxonomy): domain Eukaryota; kingdom Metazoa; phylum Arthropoda; class Insecta; order Hymenoptera; family Cephidae; genus Trachelus; species Trachelus iudaicus. Next base: position 955,923 of record JARQTH010000318.1, read on the forward strand.
GCCTTATTCTCCATGCTGGGTGGAATTGTAGTATTCGTTACTTCACTGATGTTGATTAATGCTTTGAGAAAGGAATATGAAAAAAAGATGATGCCATGGCTGTATGCTTTTGCCGTCTTCACGTTATTCCGACTATTTGCCTTTATATTCTTCAGCATTGTGAATGATATGATATTTGCTTACAATATTATGATGTGTCTACTGTGGATAGTATTCATATGTTTCTCTGTATATGGATGGCTTATTGTATACTCTCTCTACATCGAATTGAGTGACTTGACCAGATTGGAAGATTTAGCGCATTTAAGGGTAAGATATCTAGAAAATTTTATTATAGATTTAAGGTGAAAATTTTATGTTTATTCATTAAAATATTAATGTTTACAGATTGGTACAATGCAGTCTTTGAATGCTTCAACAACGCATTCTATTGCGGGTTCTCGACCGACTACTCCACATAGTACAGTGTCAACAATGCCAGTTGCCTGATATTGAATCTCAGTCGATGCGATTTCATATTGCGTCTTATTGCTTTTTCACTAGGGTCACACGTAAATATTTTGATTAATATTTATGATAAAACTTAATTGTATATTGATCCGTCCTTTCCGTCCAAATGCAGCACGATTAAATGGCTTTTTTAACCGACTAAAGAAATTGGCAATAGGATAAGTCCCCATTGAAAAACTAAGAATTTAAGGGATAACGATATATCAGAGTAATATTTTCCGTGTAATTGTTATATGATTGTTATACAATATTTGATAAGAACATTTTAAGGGTTTAACAAATACTTTTCTTTTACAATCCAAATCGATGGAGTTTGACAGTTTACGTAGTCATACTACGATATTAATGAATTCTGTTAGAGCAATCAGTTGTACATGACAATGTGTCCATCTGTGCATTTAAAAAAAAAGGACGAAGTTATATCTTGTATGATCTTATCTGCAAAATTTGTATATCTACTATTTATTACATATAATCTGGAAGTGCCTCAGCGTGTCTCTACATCATGCAATATGTAAATCTGTTCAACTCCAAGTCTGAATGATATAATTCCAATAAAATTCTAGTTTATAGTTTTAAAGTATATGAGAGATATGTGCACATTGTTAAATGATATTTAGAGAGTGACTAAAGCTAGTATTGAATCTTATTGTATACGAGCACATATATTTCGATGATTATTTTTGCATAATCAATATTTGTTTATCATCATGCTACGCATTAGGGTGTCGTCATAGGGTTGTCGGAAAAATTTGAAATTTGACCAATGAGTCTATGTTGTCTGAATTTTCCGGCCCATACGACTATTTTGACAAAATTTTACAGGTTTAGTTTAACATTTTTTAGAACACTTTTAAAATAAAAGTAAGGTTTAAAGCCATTTGATTACTCACGTGGAGGCAATGCGCGTATATAACATGATGATACATAGCAGGCTTTTGAACAGTTTTTCTCGTCTATTTTTCATTATGTTAATAAAATAGTGGTAATATATAATCTTGCACTATTTAGACTAGACGAAACAAGCTAAACTCGACATACGTTGCAAAGATATCTTCATTTCTAAAACATTATAAAAAGAGAATTAAGTTAATTACTGACATATTAAATCAATATAGGAATCGCTATTGCGTCCTCTTCATTTTGAAATGTTGATTTTAAAAAAATGTCGATCTGAACTCGAAATTTTATTACATTCTTTTTTTCATAATCAAAGAATGTGAAAGCACTATTGTTTTAATAAAGTAAAACATATGTGAGTATAACGATATAACTATAGAATGTAATTCTAAATTTATAGCTGTTTTTAAATAACTGAACAGTCGAAAGTTAAAGATTTTCGCAGTTTTGACATCATCATACTATAAACATCTTTTATATCTCTGTTTGAATTTACTGTAGAACAGCGTTAAAAACGAATGTTATACGTTGCATGATATTATCATGTCTGTGTTATAAATTTATGTAATTTCGAAATATTCCGTCCAATTCTAGTTTTAATGATAACACAAATATTTTATTTCTATAATTGCGATATTTTAACAATATATGGCACAGCGTTTTATGCGCGAACTTGTTTAATACGTTTATGTACATACAAATCTAAAATGCAGCAGGAATACAATTTTTTACATTACCTCTGTTTTTCCTACTTACTAAAACCATAATATAATCTAAAAATAAGTCGTACAAAAAACGATATTTAGTGTATCTTGCATATTACAAGTTTTAATTGTTCTGTACTATTATTATAAATTTTTAAGCATTTTTATTAATGGCATATGAAAGTTTATTGTTTTGGCGCGCAATATTTTGCTATTTTAAGACTAATTTCTCTACAAGTTTTTTTGCTTAACCCTTATGAGTACACCCAACTTTACCAACGTTGTCTCTTACTCGGAGTACCCGGGTATTCATTTACTGTTGCATTCCAGTTTTGGATATTTTAGATTAGGGTCGGTACAGGGAGCGTACATCGGCTCTATTGTTTGGAAGAGATCAGTTGCTCGAAGAGCCGATAACAAAGGTCATCCTTTTCGTTCTGGTAGCATACGATTAGTAGCAAATGTGAGTCTGTACGCGCAAAAGCTTGACCGAGTGTTAGCTACCTGTTTTTGATGAACACTCAGTAAATATTGTAAAATGTAATAATTATCATAAATAATAATATTTTATAAACATTATTGTTATAGTTGTTTATATTTAAAATAATAATTTACCTTCATGCGTCATAAAAATAATAATTTTTTATTTACAAAGTATGAATACATATAGCAGGTACCCCGGGTGCAAATAAGGTGATGGCCTAAGTTTAGTTGAATTTTTTTTCGTTAAAAAAAAAATAAATTTAATTTACAATTTGCTTGCTTTTGAGCTAAAGAATGACGATTCAGAAAGTCAAAGTAATATTTTTATTTTTTCTTTATTTTAATTACACAAATGCATCGTGGTGGGCACGCGGGTACCTGGGTGTGCACATAAGGATTAACATGGTATATTATTCCTGGGTTAAGTAACTATTCCCAGTTACGTTACTTCAAAATGGCAAGATATCAAAAAAATATTTTACACGAATCCTATCGGAGTTAATATGAATTTTTATTTGTATTACATTTTTTCGTATAACTCGGTACACCTTATACAAGCTAAAATTGAAATAATCACTGAAACAACGTTGGTGATAGAATGTAGTACAATTTTACATTGCATTAATTACATAATATCTATTTATAAACATAGATATCTTGTATATTCAACTGAATTTGAAAGAACCTTACGAAATTTGATAATTGTAAAAGATTAATGAGTACTGAAAATGTGATTACATCAGAAAGAGATATTAGCTTTTTTTTAATAAAGTTCGGTCTATCAAATAGTTCTAAAAGTTCTACTTTTCGTGCACATACTGGCATTATTTTCCATAACGAAAGTTTCAAAAGTATTATCTACATCATTTTCTATGAAACTTTTAATTTATCGGTAAAATAAGAGATGATCTTTAAAAATAATAATGCCTGTAAAATTTCAGCTAAGACCAATTTGCCTTAAGAACACGGCTACTTGAATCATTCGTTTATATCTTATGTATTAGTCGTTGTAGAAAAAAAAATTAACTTTCACGTTGCCATACTTTTATACTCGAAGTGATCGATGTATGCGAAAATTACTATTCCACCTGAATCCAGATTTTTATATCCCCTACAAGTTTTAGCTCGATTAATTTAGTCGTCTGTTTGGAATTTGGCCTGCACACTTTTCTTTGCACGCACAAATCCCTTCTTTAAACCGGCAAATATATAAACACTTCTACATGTTCAAAGCAGTCATGTCTAAATATTACAATTCTTTAATGTTTTTTTATTCATTTGCCCAATAAGGCTACTTTATGTCGTATGAAAATCTTCGTCAATGAAATATCTTCCAGATCAGCCAGATGACGAAAAATAAAAACAAGAGTCGAACGGCAGTATGAATAATATATAGTCTAAAAAAAAAATGTATGTAAGTTTATATTAATCGATGCATCTTATATTCTAATTATAAGATTATAAATTAGTTAAAAATTCTACGGATGACATTGTTCATTTTGCAAGAATGTTTATTTGTTTAAGAGTGGTTATTTGATTTAGTAAAATTTATAATCAAATGTTTATATTCACTTATTTGGAATGAATTTTGTCTCAGTGTATATATATGTGCATTATGTAATTCAATTGCAATTGCATCTAGTACATATAGAATAATACTCACATGATTTGACGTCTCCTTGCTTCTGATTCATTACCTTCTTTGTCATTCATAACGTACTTCTTCATGCCAAAAATATGCGTTTTTACAAGGTCATGCCATTTGAATAAAGTTAAACTGCTTGGAAACAATCTTTTATCCTCGTTGCTCAAACGGTTCCACAATTTTTGCATTTGGAAGTTTTCAAAGGTCCATTCTTGCGTGGTAAAAAAAGCCAGTACTCTCGTGAGATTTGCGAGTTTTTTGTGCATTTTATACAAGCTGTAACAGAATGTACGATTCAATAAATCAAAACCACATATCGTTCTGAAATATTGCCCAAAGTTACTTTTATTTTTAGCGAAGAAATTAAAAGAGGTAATGAGCTACTTACATGGGCTCCTTTCCTATGAGTTTAGTAATATTATCCACAACTAGGGCTGGGATGAGATGAAAAAAAAATTCGAAGATAGTATAAAGCAATTGATATTTCGTGTAAATTACAGAAGTATAATAAATGGCTGCGTTTGTTGGCGATTTGTAACCAATTGAATGAGCCAAGGACTGAAATTCCATCCACGTTATAGGATTTTCAGGTCCGGTGACGTAATTATACACTGGAATATCATCTTCCGGTCTGAAAAATAAACACAAGACATTTAATTCTAACATTTTAATTTGAATCAGTTATATTCGTAGTTACTGTAATGAGGATATATCACCTTCTTTTTGTTATTCCAGTTTCCCAAGCGCAGGCGATTATAGCGTTGCAGACCATATCCACAGGAACCAAATCACATTTTTTGTTTCCATCTAAGTGCATTACGTGAATTGCACCTACGGCAACTCCTGCTACAATTCCATTAACTCCCAATAAATTGTCCGTCCAGCCTGGCAGTGGTTCCTTCCATGTTGCAAGTACTATAATGTTTAATATATTTTATATAATATTTTTGACAACTTATAACTTATAATGAACTTTACGTTAGATCAAGACGTTTAAAATATTGCTACAAAGTGCAGGAGCGAAAACATTTTGTGATCGGTCGTGACGTCACAACCTCCTTATATGGAGTTTATTTTATAGTCAAATAGCCCATGAGAAATGCCGTATTCGAACTAACGAGTGCTTACCTTTTCATAATACAACCTATTACATCACATGAGAAGTGTTATTGGTAACCATTGATAACCCATGCATGTTGAGGTGCTTTTCGAGATGTACTGACAGTACTGCCAGTACTGTAACCTTATTCATCCATACGCATCTAAGAGAGATGTAATTACTTTTATGTAACTCATGCCTGAAAAGCGATATTTTTCGTGCCTCCAAAGTGTGCCGCAAGTGGCGCTTTATAACTAAGGATGCGATAAAAATGCTGCACATGCACAAATCGGACCAATTTTACTTTATCGCGCTAGTGCTTTCATCTCGCACTAGTGCGATAAAGAACTTTTTTCTTGCGCCCTGTCATGACACGCATTCACTTTGGAGGTCTTCCTTCCTTTCCTTACGGCTGCTTCCTTCAATGAGGAGATGTGCCAGTCACTTTGGAGGCATAAAAAGTAGCACTTTTACAAAATACTATTACAGTACTGTCAGTAGATTTCGAAACGCACCCTTGGCTGATAGTGTCCACAGTTGTGGATATTATACATTATCCGTATATGAGGTTCTGGCACTTGGCCCTGTATGAGGGCATAAACCCACAAGGAACAAGAAGAAGAAGTATATTAGGTTTTATGGCCATTTTGTCACGTGACTCAAAAGGGCGTTTGAGCTGCTATTTGTGCAAGACGATTTTTAATATAATTTTTTAACAAATATAAGCATATTATTTACCTAAGACATAAATATTCATAGTGTTTATGTTGCCACAATTAAGAAAAACGAAAAAAAAATTGGTCCAGTTCCTCATTCTTATAAAACCTGTAGTGGATCACAGTGCACCCATTTTGTGGTAAATTGAATGGTGACGCGCATTCGAAAGAGGAAAGATACGAGGCAGTACGATATTAAAAAAATGGTCGAAATCAAGATTTTAAGTTATATGAGTCCTCTTAGATTTTAAAGCTATATTAATTCATCAATCGTAAATATTTATAAAAAGTTTAATTAAGATCTATACTTCAATGGAGAATAATACAATTAACCGTTACAATTTATGGCTACCCATACAGCAGAAAAGTTCTAGGAAAGTTTATAGAACGTTGATGAGCTTTGCAACATCCACTATAGTCAGGCCGCAACAGCATATTCAAAAATTGTTGAAATACAGCATTTAGCTTTGTTATGATTAATTTAAGTATACTCAATTCAAGTATAGTAGAATATTTTTAACGGGGCAAATAATTATTTCGATAGTTGGACTGCACTCGGTAAAATGTCGAAAATAGGTTATGTTCCATCTATGAAAATCCATGTAGCTAATTGTAATGATTATAAGAAATGGTAAGTACATTGATTTTTCCTTAAGTGACATCACAATTATGCACGTGTATAATGTGAAATAAAAATCGGACCGATTTATCTATGACCGGAATAATTAACCTTTAGCTTCAATTGTTTTTTGCAACAAAAAATACTTTTACGATTTGAATAATATAATCTGTTTTCCTATTGACTCCTGATTAAAATCCCATAATAGATTATAATATCAATCGCGATATTGGACTGACCTTCCTAAGATATCATGATCCTCTGGCCCCCATTGTTAGTTGATATCTGTATATAATAATTTATTTTGCAAGATTTAAAAAATATATTACCAATTGACGGACGAATTATTGAAATTGGCAGGTCCCTGGCGTAATTGTTTATTACACCTTCCGCTATTGCTTTTGTAAATGTATAGGTATTTGGCCATTTCCCGATCAGTCTAGAATTTACATAATAAATCTTATTAATCCAAGAAACTTATGTCATCTATAACGCAATGTCACAGATAAGATAATATTAGAATGTTATTATTAAAATAGTAATTAATATTTATCCACGCGTTTTAAATATACAATATTGTGCTCTTAAACGTCAATGTAGTACGTACATTATTCTTCATATAATACTTTTTTCTTTTGATGCGTGATTCAATAGTTGACATTTTATTAGCCTTCTTAATGCGTGAGTAAAGACGAAACCTATTACTAATAAACCATTATTCGCGATTTTTAAGTATTTTAAGTCGACCGATATTTATCTTTGATTGACCTTATTGACCGATACCAATCAAGGTCTAAAGTTTTTGTATAATAAACTACACTGTTTCAGATTATACTAATGTATTATAACCTGCGTTTGTGACATTCAACTGCAAGCTTATGCGTTTAAACGATTATTGGGTGTATATTAATATCAGATACTTTGTATTGTACAATTGAGCAGTTATTGATCTCGTGAATAATTTAGTTGACCCAATGAATCTCAAAATCGTCAATATAATAATCATGAAATTTAAAATAAAATAATAAATCATTCTAGAAAATTAGAAGGCGCTGTTTTGTCTTGCACAAGCAATGCGATGAGTATTATGTCTGCAATTGATATTTACTTTTGCGTAATTTCCCCGACGATGTCTTTGGAAAAGTCTTGTCGTTCAAGAATATCTACGATCATGTTACTTTCTTCATAAGTCAATGGAGGCGTGTAAATTTTTTCGCCAATTTTTGTCTGTATGCAGTTGCTAAAGGCTGTGGATACGTAGACACATGCCTGAAAAAGCGTGAAATTTAATTATAATTCTTATTAAAGTATAATGTTGAAGAGCGATAATTTCTAAGGCTATACTATTAAGGTATTATAATAAAACTATTAGTAAAATTACATTGGTATTTGAACCGTTGCGTACTTCACCTTTAATTTCTTGCAATCTTTACTAAGGTCGATGATGTCCTTAACACTGTTGACATTTATGGCTACGGCTACATTTAACGGTTCATCAAATCTCACTGTAGCTGCAGCATGAAATATTATGGATACCTGGAAGATGTTGCTTGTATAAATAAGAACGATAAATTTGTAATAACTCATGTGCTTAAATTATTTTTCTTCATTGAGTTTGTTTACAGGTAAATCCGTGCGACTTCATAAAAATCTTAGTTTATTTGACAAAAGTTTATTCGACAAAAGTTTATTTGCGATTGGAAATTCATTAGGATAATATTAAAGGAAAAATACGAATTATTTTTGTATATACTGTTTGACATAATCTTTCAGATTGCTATTCAATCATAATTGTGTACATGTGTAAACAGAGTGATTACGTTGGAAATTTACAGACTTTTTTTTTCTTTGTGCTCAATAAATATGTCCAAATTTCGGTTAACCCATCTTTCTTGCGTAATAAAGAAGACAGGTTAGTTCTGTATAATTTGATAAAATGCCGGCACGGGTTATATGTCTAAATAACATCGACAAAATAACCTCATATAAAATGTCTTAATGACTAAATAACTTTTTACAAAATAGTTCCCTTTATAAAATAACCATAACCTGTATGTGGTCGGAGCTGCGACCATTGCCACATGCTGAGGATAATGAATTCCAAAATTCCCTACATTTTGTTCGAAAATTGCGAAAATTGAAAACAGCTGAAAATGTTCACGAAATTCCGAATTTGGAATAATTGTAGCTCTATATGGTCCATCATAGCACTTGCATTATTTTTCCGGATGATTTTTTTTATCTAAAACACTATATTGTGTGCGATGAACATATGCATTTAATATAAATTGTTTTAACTACAATGTTACGATTTACTAATTTGTTGATTTATTGTTATTATACAGGGTGTATCTTAAGCTCCGGACAAGAGACATACCATTAGATCCGGCGTGAAAAAATAAAAATATTGGCGTTAACAAAAATCAAAAATTTTAATTAGTTTATTAATTATTAAA
>JARQTH010000318.1:972610-987696 GCA_030142595.1 Trachelus iudaicus
CGGGAGGGTACTCGGGGGACCCCCAGCCATCACCCACTTTCGGGTGTAAAAGTAATTCTGGGACACCCTGTATATGTTATCCAGGATATAATTCCGTACAATAAGCCCTTAAATTGCAAGTCAGTGATAACGGTGTGTCGAGTTTAATGACTTATCTTAATTTCGTAAAACCGTGGAAGCATGACAAACATTGACTTTTTCACCTGTAAATTGTGCCCTGTTTGCTCAGAAGTCATAGTACTTAGTTTGAGGATTAATATTTAAGGAAACGAGAAAATCTATTGTCTTTTTCTCTACAAACCAGAAATCTTTTGACTATGTAAATTTCATTATTCAAGGATAGAAACGTTCATGCTAAACAGATATAAAAAACAAAAGGATGTTATGAATAAATATTGACAATCACATGTCTTTTTAATGATAGTGTAATCATTTTTGCAAAAACAATTGCGTAATATTTTTCCCGATTGACGTTATTCGACCTCGGTAATACTAATTGGAATTTGTTGTACTAATTAATAATTCTAAGAGACGTTTTCACTAGTGATATATTATGTAATGCGAGAACAAAGAAATACAAAATTAGTAATACCGACATAGGCAGCTGATCCGTGTCAAGGAGCAAATACCAGTTTGGAACTATGTCGAATGCAATTTATACTTTACTAAACGAACCACGTATACTGTCCAAATGTTCGATTGAGATGTCACCGAAACATATTAGGTACCTTCAACCTACTTCAGTATGTAAATTGCACAGTATTGGACAAGGATGTCCTAACCTTTTCGCTATATATTTATGAGTATAAGAAACTTTACAACATACACTGAGTATTTCTCAAAAGTAGTGGACCTTGAATAATTATATTAGTTATGTAGCTTTTTTTTGAAAATAAAAGCGGACATGAAGAAACTATCAATATCTTTTAAAAATTCATAAATTCTTTTACCTTCAGTTTTGGCATGTGTTTGCACAAATCGATGATGTCCCCAGTACTGCGTACATTTATCGCCGTTGCAAGTTTCAATTTTTCATCAAATCGAACAGTTGCTGCCACATGGAAGACAGTTGATACCTAAAGCAATATGTCATTTTTGTTGTTTTTGTTGTATTAAGGTACTTAGGATAATTAAAGTGAGCATGTAACAATTTCCTGGAGGGACTCCGGCCCGAGGAGGGCAGAGGGTGAATATTTAAGTTGATTACGAGTTGAAATTTCCGACATTGAAGTCCGTCGTTGCGAATGAAATCCATCCCAAGTGAAAGAGCGGGTATATTATATCAGTTACGAGCTGATCTGTTCGCTTGGCTCTACGTAGTTATTCAACCGTTACGTCAGACTTACGTTACGTATCAGAAGAGTTCTGTCTGCTGAAGAAAGTCCCAGATCTTGAGCGCTGCAGTCACCGGCTACGGCCACAACTTTGTGACGAAACTTTGGCACCTCTTCCTTCAGGCGATTGAAGATCTTCACAAAGATTGGTATACAAGAATGACGTCATGTTATGACAATATTATACGAGAATTTATTTTATTTATTATCAAATGTAACTTAATATTTCCCTTGTATCTTCTTTATTATTTTCTTGCAATTTCGTTCACTCAGTTTGCATGGGATAGACTGTGTTTATTATAAGTTTGAAAATTTTTAATATTGTCTCGATGAGAAATAAGGGAAATTAATAATTTTATATAAGTAGTATAACGAAAAAAATGTAGAACTTTAAAAGTTTTAAATATATGCAATTCTTTGATTTCTGACGAGTTTTTCACTTGGATGATCGAGTGCAAAATTTATTCTTCAAAATTTCGATTAAATTGTCAATTTATACGCTATTAGTAGTGATCATTACGTCACGATTGTTCGCCTCCTTGAAGGTACGCATACATGCGTAGGGTAGTATTTAACCATATCTACTACTGTTTTATTCGAGCTAATTTATCATGTTTCTAGTAACGTTTTGCGCACATATAATATCAATGTGTACGATTCTTACAAATTTTCTATGTCATAACTTAGTTATGTAGTATATAACTGTTTCTTCCGTAAAAACTTGAAAATCATTACCTACTTTCTTTTGTACAAGTTCTACGAAGCATCGCAACAATATTGAAACACACAGAAAAATGATAAATTCTGCTTTGTCCATAAAGACTGTTAAATGTAAAATCTTTTCAATGAGTATATTTTCTTCTCGGTGTTGAAAATTGACGCAATTAAGTTTTTAGTTTGAATGAAATTTCCAGTGAAATAGAGAATAGTACGTAGACGTAAGAAAGTACATGTGTTATACACGCGGAAGTAATGTGATATGGCATCCGTTGTTTTGCGTGATTGCCGTTAATACTGTATTTCCACGTTGCATAGCATATTTAACAGTCAATTAATGTTAGGATATTTCGAACATAATTTTCGTGCCACTTCGTTGTTATTTTATGAGCAGACATTAAAGGAAGAGGAAGAAATGGTTTCCGAATCAAGAAAATACTTACCGGGTCTGTAAATATTTCTTCTAGCCGATTTTGAATGTCTTTACCCTTCTTTGGTCGTACGAGTAAATAAATTGTTGAGAGATCCGAACAGCTTCGTAGTAGTTTTTCGATAAGAATGTGTCCAAGAAAACCGGTTCCACCTGAAAAAATAGATTAAAGAATTATAATCAATAAAATACACGGAAACGTATCTAATTTAATGAAGAAGGAAAGTCAGGAGAATGTCCTCCCGTAAAAAGGTTAATATTCAGGAATTTTTTTGAAAGAAAAATATTAAACCAAAAGAGAGAGCGGAATTCAACAGAGAACCTTTAAAAATATGTAAAAAAATCGATTTTTTGAAAATGAGATTTGTGTATAATCCCTCCAACTGTGCACAAGATTTGATTGAAGCGATGAAATCTATCGATAAGAATGTTGAAGGTTTATCCATATTAACAAGAACATAAAGATATGTGCCAGAATTTTTATATACACATGTATTCGTCCGATATGACAAGACATGATAAAGTGTATTACACAGAAGATTGACGATAAGAAAGAAAAAATATAAAAGAACACAAAGCAACAGTTGTTTTATATTTAACAATCCTTTGGTTACATTTTTTCACTGCGACTTCAATGAAGTTTTTTGTCCTCAAAAAAGTGTACTTTAATGACGTAAAAATAATGATCGTTCATCGCGTTTCTACCCACCTGTAATAAAGATAGACTGTCCAGCGTAAAATTGCTGGAGAGTCGTTCCTTGTCTGATAGTAACCTCATTCTCTTCGATATGATGAGCGAATTCATTGTTATTGGCCTCGTTGGTTATAATGGAAGGATCCTCGTAAACTGCATCTGCCTGTAATGAAAAAAAAATACTACTCTTTTTCACCTGAACCTAAAATAAAAGTTCTCTAGAACGATAAAGTCGGACAAAAAAGCATGACTACAATTTCAACCTATATTAACGATGCTTTCGATCGTCCAATAAATAATACCTGTTACGTCACTTACTGCATTTTAATGTTACGTGACATGTATACACAATAAATATAACGAAGAACTTGGTCTGCAGGTATGATACCTGCAGTAATGATACCTTTTATATCGCAACTTTTCTTTGTAAAATATATCACCTTATAACGCTTATTACCAAGTAAAAGTGATTATAATAAAATAGAAAGTGGATCTTGATGAAACAGTATGATTTTCTTATAGGATACATTATCTCGTGTGACTCGAATACTTGAATCCAAGCATGCCGAAAGTTGGTCTCTGTGTCAAGGACACTTTAACACCAATAGTATTGCTTAGGATTATTTTCACGATTTTTTCAAATCTTTTGCAAAATTCAAAATGATCACAGTGCTTATAATTTTGACCAGCAGCCATGAATCCCACGAAACATCCTCTGTTTTCACAGGACTGTTTCACTTTCTTATGATAATAACGTGAATGGCCGTAACCACGCGAAACCGCGATTCGTTACGTTGGCAAAATGAACAAGACACGACCGACTTTATGTAATGCCAATCAGGCAATGGCTTGAGCGACTACAGTTCCGTAATGCACATATTCGTTTAGCCATGTACGTTTAATGAAAATCTTGGCTCGTTATACTATCCAAAATCGTTTTCGACGAAAAACTTTTTGAAAAAGAAGAAAGGTGCGCTTTACGTTATAAAAATGGAAAAGGATTGTAATAAACAAAGTGCATACAAACATTACTCGTCAATATTACATGCCAGCCGTATAATGGCGTGTAATCTTCTCTTGCGTTTAATTAGAGTTATATGAACCTTTCTATAAAGTTCGTGATGCGCGTATTCCAGCCGGGAGCGACTTACGCGCGAACTTTCGAATCTCTCGATTCCTTACTTGGTTTTGTCTGTTCAGTACCTGGGAAGAAGTTTCCCGTACGCAAATGCTATATTATTTATCGATTCGACCTTATGCATCGATTACAACCACACGCATACAATACGTCCTTTTCCGAATATATACTTCAAATTATACGAATTATTATAATTCATTTAAAATTTTCTATCGAGTATTTTTACTGCATACGTATATCATACATAACGAAATGTATTCACTAACTTCGCATGCAGTCTCGCGATTCGGAAGATCCATTTCCAGTAACATTTCTCTGTGTTAGTCGTTGAACTTTCGTGAAAAAAAAATTCTGGAGAGCTTCTCTCCAATGTCTTTGAAGCACTGCACTACCCGTAAGAAAATAGCCGAAAAATTTCTATCGATCTGCGTATCCGCTATTTATAAAATTGACGATCACGGTCAAATACTTTTTAATAAATTGTAATAAAGGATCGTAAATTGTTTAGATTCACACTTTCAATTTCACTTGCATAGCTTGTAACTTCACGGGGCATTACTATTTTGTGTTTAAATGAGTCTCAAGTGGAATTTACACGTGACACGGGAATATCGCTGACTGTTATACGTATACGTCGGAAGGTAAGTTTGCGGTCGTCCTTGCGGTGGACGTTGACTCGACTTCAGTTTAGAGAACACTGAGCCGAGCGTTCCTCTGGAGAACGCACTGTCCCCAATTACATTCTTCCCGGTGACTAAACACATTTTAACCCCGTTTGGTCCTTACTCGATCGTCATTCTATTTTAGTCGTTGCTCAGGAAGGCACGAGGCTGTTGACGCCATCGTCCCTTAATTAAATACATTATAGTTGTCATTTAGTCAGAATTTTAGTAACCTGGAAGTCATTGTAACTTATTTAGTATTTATCCTGACGACGTATCTGTACTGTGATATTTATTCTTATAATCAAGTGATAATTGTGTGAACGCTTTGTAAACCTTTATACTACGCTTAATTTATTGTGAAATCGGTGTTTACATTTCTGCCGAAATTTTCAAGATATATATTTTGGTACTAAATATTAACAGTGTTTTCGTGATAAATCCTATACAGGTTATATAATAGGCAGGTCGATATTGTCTGAACCATATTGTTAGTTGAGATTGTGAAAGTCACTAATATTTCTTTTATCTATGTCTAACAAAATATATTATATTCAACGAGCATTTGTTTTCGGATATATGACGTTGAAAGGACACTGAATTACAAGTACAACAAATACTTCACGCATACATATGATATTTCATACAGTAATAAAGGAGGCTCGTAAATAACTATGAAAGCCATTGCAATTTCTCAATTTACTCATGTTACTCAAATCGCCCTGTCCTATTCCTATTTTTCCTTCGACTATGCGATTGCAACAGAATCTCTTTTGAAATTGTGAAAGTCAATCAAAAGGGTCTGTCATTCACGTTATTTTAACCCGGACCGTTACTCGATAACCTACCTATAGGATGATCACTGACCTTGGTTCGATGAGCTGGCAGATTCTTCATCATTATCAGATCGTAGGACGCAGTTGGCAACGACTTTGTTAAATGTTGATCAACCAATAATTTCAAGTCGTCAGCAGTTTAGCCACCTTCCGATGGAAGTAACATCAGCTCGCTTAGTTACGTTGTATGACGTATCGAACGTAGCTATGTAAGGTGGTGTGTTACAGTGCCGTTATATGGCCCACTGTACGCCTCACTAGTTAAGCCTTTGGTCCACTCTGAAAGCAATTAGGCTAACGTATTATTATGATCTCATTACACCATTTCCGTCTTTCGAAGTTCTGTGAATCTCTATAGAAATCATCGTAATAGGTTCCGTTATGTTTTCCGAAGATTCTTCGGTTCGTAGGGACTGACAGAGATTGAGGTCAGAAGCAGTCTTAGCGATGCATCTTTTCATTGAACGTTAACGTCGCACAGTCTAACCTGGTTATAAGCCTCGTGTTGGGGCTGTAAGGGAAGTTTTCACACAATTACGGCCTCGCTACCACTGCCAATGCAGTTTTATTGAGTCGCACTACTTGTTACAAGTCTCAAGCGAACTCTATTATCTAGACCCCAAGAGTACGCGTGTTTGAGCTTATCTATTTACTTTTAACTGAAATATTAACATCCTCGCTCGTTGGTAAAGATCGGAGGTGAAGGCATTTATAGCCAGCAAGGTTACAACCAGATTGATTGCAAAAATGTACAATTATTATTTTCGAATTAAACTTAGCTTGATATTTCGCGTGTTTCTGTATTCAAAAAGTTACCATATGTGTAATAGTAAAAGTAACGATTTGCATAGTATTAATAAAACTAAAACTTGAAAATTTTAATCAGCATGTCAGTCTGATCTTCAGTTACGATAATTATGTAATAAATTTTACAAAAATTTGTCCGTGTAGGTGTCTGAATTCTTGATTTAATTGATTTGATGCCAGCAGACCTTTTTATGCTTAACGAACAGATAAGATTTATTTAAATCTGAATGACGTATGAATTTTAAGAAATGTTTAATAGATTATGGCGTGATAAATTATGCGAGGAAAATATGAGATTCCAGTAGTTTTAAAAAGAGTCGAGTCAGTCGCTTTAACGCTGATTATGATTTCATTAACTTTTTCTTTAATTTATTATTAAACTAAGCGGTCACAGCATGAGTTATACTTTACGATACATCTTGAAAGTCTCCATTATATAAAATACAATTGGGCTGTATCATTTTAATGTATCCACATGTATTACGGTGAATAGTATTCGGTAAAAATGTTAATGTACGATTATGTAATGGACGTCATTAGGAATAGATTTACTGCTAAGCTTCCAACCGTATGAAGACTTGTGAGAATGTCAACTTTAAATCTCGAAAGAAATAAGAATTACGAGTCATTCCGCGCATTAAAGTTTCCAAACGGGAATATTGATTGGGCAGAGAACGTTACGAACAAATGAAAGATTTCCAAACGTTCTATCTGATGTTAAGTTTGTGATTCAAAATGTGCTGAGAATACTATACACAATAATGCCCTATAAAGTAATGAGTGTCGTATAACGTTAATAATTAGAATTTCGCTCAACCAAATGATAACAATCGCATATTTTAATTTTTCATTTTCATTTTTTATTCGTCAATGTTCAAAAACTAATTATGATATATTCTAGAAACTCATTGCTAAATCTTTGTACTTCGTAAGGGGCACTGCTTTCTTCAGTCTCATGCTGTTCACGTATCATAGAGATATCGTCATCAGAAACGCCACGTGAATTTTTAATATATGCAATATACATAAAAGCAAGTATAATCGAAAGTAAAGTGGACAATTAGTGGATTGCAAGCGTACTAGACACACTGTATTAAACCAAGCGGAACAGGAAGTACTAAGGTAATTGGACGTCTGCGAGTATGTACGAGTTGAAGACAATTCAAAAATTTAACTTCAATAAGGAAGAGAGATAATTTAATAAGCAGTATTGCGTGTCGTATTATAATGCAGGTTTATGTGTAAGTATGAAGCTTGAAATGCGCCAAAATTATTCCAGACAGATTTTAACCAGGAAAAGATTATTAATGAATTTCTTTGATCGAACTTCTAAAGCATCAGATTGACATTTTGGAGAAAAATTCTTTCTTCTCCCATTTTAATGGTTTATCGATAAATTCAATAAATTGTCCAATAGGTATTTATAAATTAGTTTGCGTGCATAGACATTAAGTATGCACACTTTAAAAAGTTTCAAATATACTTGAAGTATTCTAATAATCAGTTATGTTGCGGAGGAGTTTTACGTAAGTGCAAAGACATTTGTAAGTTTAAAAGGATAAATTTGTAGAAACTACATGCATCGCGTCTTACCGACGATGCGTGTGCGTATTTTATACTCAAAGAAAAAGTTGCGCCATGGACGAAAGTATTTCGGTCTTTGTCACGTTCACACAACATCGTGCCGCTTTAGTATTGACAAAATTATTAAAATACTAACTTGATACAGTTTATGAGTTGTCTGCTCCACGGTTGAGCCTAGGTTTTTAAAACTGGACACTTATATAATCGCTTGGTATAGGTTATACAATTGCCGGGAAAAGGACAGATTGCACGCTACACGCATTTCACGGCGAAAGACGGATAATAGCCTAAAGGCTGACATAGATGTTTAGCTATTATTTCACAACGTGAAAGTTTAAAGAGATTTTACGCTGGACAGAAGCGTTGTCGGCCGTCATAGGAATTTATGACGGCTCAATCTCGAAATGCTAAAAATTTTTGTCGATGCTGCGTGAAATATTATTTTATTTATTTATTGAATGCTAATGTTCAATTGAGTAACATACCAGGCACACTAACTTGATCATCACTTAAGTAATGGATTGCTTGAAAGTTTAAGAACTTTTTACCTTATCGTTAAAGTCAAATAAGTATTGCAAATGAATTATTAAATTTGCACTAGACCTTGATTCAAATTCATAATTGCATGAATAGCAACCTATTAATCAGAAATTCTGTTCAGATTGCCACTATTCGCTTTATTATAGGTCACATAACAAAAATGCATGTAACATGTGATTAAATAAATAATATAATTCCATGCTGTCAGTCTCTTGCCATTCTGTTATCTTATTAGTTGCAGTATATGTGATAGAATGCAAAATCGTTGCATGCTGCTAAATAAATTAGCGAAAATCTAATGTAAATTTTAAATAAACAGATGACGTTGAATTCGTCCTTCTTCGATACTGTTTGGTATACGCATGTCCACTAGAGGGCAGGACGTGAAACATTAACTCTCAACTGCAGTATGTTTAGATAGGAAAGTTGAGTAGAAATGTGTTACCATAACGCAACCTATAATCCAGCCCCGACTACATTTCAATGCTAGCATCTGAATAAAAGTCTGACAAACTAAACGGCACGATGGAAATGTATGGAGAATGTGAAAGTTAAATAAAAATTTTGTTTATCATGCTATGAAGGTAAACTTAAACCATATTTATCATTAACTTTGGCAGAGTATAAATGAGATAAAATTATCTCCCTTGTTTAGCACTATGAATGAAGCATCACATGTAACCAACATTACCGATTCTTTTACAGTTTCATTTCAACGTTTAATTTAGCAAATACAACTGTTAGGTTGTAAGGTCTATATGAGATAATTACGAGATTTTGCGAGATGCGTCTCAAATATATGATATTACTTGATTTAGAGTTTGTATCATATTTCTTTACAAGTAATCTAAAATTTGTCTGAATATCCGATCATATAGAGATTCAAAATATACTGAAGGAGGTCCTGCCGATGCATGCTAGTCAACTGATCAACTAATTTCATAAATCGATTAAAGCAAACCGGACTTTCTACGAAATTATTCACATTAATTATAGAAATATGTTTGTAGGTGTTTATCTTTGTCAAATTAGCTCATTTGTACAAATATATTTTAAAATTATACTCTCATTTGACTTTTATTTATTTGTCTATTGGGTCTCTTCCAGTGAATTTTTAATTTAATTCGCAATTACTCTTTGAAATACCTGGTAAGGTCACTTTTTATGGTATGTATCGAATCCTGAAGAATTCACGAATCCGTAGTATACCATTTTTTTCTTCAAAGTTCACTTTAAATATGCTAGTTTCTCATCCAAAGTCGTCATTCAATCTCTGTGACCTTTGAGTCCATATATAAAGTTTCGTTTATGATATTACTTTTCTTAACATTTTCGTTGGTGACCGATCTTCAAATTTTGCAATTGAGTTCAGAATTGTTTAATTTATAACCTATAAAAGTTTCAGACGTGAAAATTCAAGTAGGTAGTTTCGACAGGACCTCCTTAAAGCTTTCTACAAAAGCGAACCTATATTTTCGTAGAAGCCATCGTTATAAAAATATCAAATACTTTATTACCTTAATATTTTAAGAGTCAGTTGAAGCTTCAATTTCGCATACTATCGTATTTTCAAAAATTGTCAAGGTTTCACAGATATAAAATTATAAACAATTAATAATTAATAAATTAATGATGTCGATTAATATAATCAAGTTAGACTTTCACCGAGAAGTGTTTTCCAAAAAGAACACTGGGTCTGAACTACTTATAGATAATTTTAATTGTAACTGTAATCAATTAACCCTGCCCAACTTTACACTGTATAACTTTGACGTGCAACAAATATGTTTTTACGTACAGGCGCTAATTATCAATCAAATATTATTTAAGACAAGAGTTCACTTACTCCGAAGACATGCGACCGATCAATCACGGAAAGAATATTTTATTTTGAGAAAATTTAAAGAACCACGTTTACCTCATTTATAGCGAACTTAGTGATTCAAATAGGTTGACTGTCTAAATAGAACTAAACGTCTTCATAGGAGTACTGCCTTTAAATATGCGGTGAGGTCACTCCGTCTTACCCCGGATTTGTGCACAAAGATATTGCTGTATGGTTTAACACATATATTTTGAAAACTTGACTGACTACTTTATGAACACCAAACGCTTATTCGTTCAATGCATTTTAAAAAAAATAATTTTAACTGTTATTACCCTCCTCCATTAATTCTTTTGTATTACTAAACTACAGTTGGTACTGCTCATTTAATGATTTTCCAAATACTACTTATTTCCTACTATAAGTTTTTATATTTTTTTAATCAATACAAATGCATTTTTTAAAGGGTGTGGAAAAATCACATGTTCACATTTATTTTTA
Source organism: Trachelus iudaicus (assembly GCA_030142595.1). Taxonomy (NCBI): domain Eukaryota; kingdom Metazoa; phylum Arthropoda; class Insecta; order Hymenoptera; family Cephidae; genus Trachelus; species Trachelus iudaicus. The sequence continues at coordinate 983,679 of JARQTH010000318.1, forward strand.
TACAATCAATACCATAGGGTTGGGCAGGCATATTTATTTTAAGAAATTATACTAAATTTTAATAGCACATTTTAATTAATTATGACAACTGGATTCATAAGTTCCAGTATGTTAAATCCTTTGCACTCCAAGTTTTATCCTTGTCGTGTAGAAAAATCAGGGTACAAATAGGTTAGTAATGTTTTTTAGTTACTCAAGATCACACGTGTTCTGAAAAAAATTTAGTTTTTGCTGATGTGACAGTGAGGTACAAGGTCTATGCAATTAGCTGATCAGCTATACGGACGAGTTCATGAAGCTTCCTGTTCTTCTTAAATGTACAACTCTGCATATTGAAGGATCGATCAAGACATATCAACGTCAGCACCATTATCTCATATTTGCGATGATGACGACAGTCTTGAGAAAATCTTCATTTGGATACGTCCTTGGAAGATCATCGTTTTTGTTAAGTAAACTCATTCATAAAAATTAACAAAGCAAATTTAACAAGTAAAAGCTATTTTTATCTGCTTTAAGAAAAAAGATACAAATTTTGTACGAGATGTAAATTAGAATTTTTATTTTTTACCAAATAGTGTTTTTTCGAAACTTTGTTGAGTAGGTAAGTACACTTGCATCTCGTGTGTAAAGCCTTGACCAGTCAGGCTTGAATTATATACAAATAACAACTTCCTAATTAGACAAGATTTAATAACATGTAATTTTAAATATAAACTTATTTACTTACGACCACATTGAAGATTTAGTCGTATCCACCAAAACACAACATGTTACCATTACATTACATATGTGTAATGTGGTAAGGTAACAATCGTAGTCTTATAGTACATTATCAATGTAATATATTATTTTCATGTCATTTTATTAAAACGAATAATCGAAATGGTTATACTATATTATGATAATACTCATGTTATGGTCCTTATATCGTAATATTACTGCATTGCTGTGCTGAAGAAACTGTTTTTGTAGCAAGTTATATCAGTAAAACATCATAGTAATATTTATTGCGTAGAAAATTACTCGTTACAAATTAACGTGCATGTACTTACCGTTATCAATTCCCTGTTGCAAGTAATTTTATTAATACTTCTTTAAATTAAAATTTTTTTTATATACTACTTTCATTCGAACCGTTAAATAAATTAGAATTCATGTTCGACATCCATTTCATTATCATCAGATTTGAGGACACCTAACGATATCTTTTCATCATTTCTGATGCTGTGAATATTATACCATTTTATACGATAAATTTAACACACATAGTGTCTCATATTTACTGCGCACTCACAATTCGTATTTCCTTTAACTTGTGCATTTTACGAACGCCTTGAAGTTGTTTGGGGTTTTATTTCGCAATTGTTAAATAAAGATGGGACCACGTTCTCAGTATCAGCATAGTTACAAGATTCTGCAAAATACTTAGCAGAAATAAGTTGAGTCCACTGTTATTTTTCAGACAGTACAAAAAAGTGATCAATGTATATTTAACATATTTAAATTAAATAAATATAATGCTTTGAGTAAATACAATATTTCGGCTTTGAAAAATATCTGAATCATTCTTATTATGGGAGTGACAAATGAGACTCTTTGGCCCATTGGATTATAAGGTATTAGTACTCATTACTGTGGCAAAGATATTGATTTGAATAACATTTTTTCTCCTTTGTCTTTCGACAAACGATTATGATGTAACGTGCTACATGTTAGATGAAAACATTTATTATGTGGTACTTACATTTTTGCTATTGACTGAGGTACAATTGTCGACCTTATGACGTAAATCGATGTGGAAGGAAATTTACATATTTATAAAATTCAAATAATCTGTATGTTCAGATGAGTTTCTGAAACTGAAAGAACAATGGTAATATATCGCTAAATAACTATGATTGTAGACAACCAATGACTAAATATCGTAAGACAGTGCGAATAAAAATAAAAATTCATATAATTTTTGCGTCAATGCTTTTTTTTCTCAGTGTCAATAATTTGCGGTCTGACGTACATGTATCCTACAGACGTAGATTTCTGTGTTCGCTCGAAGTCCCCAGGCTTATTCAATTAATTTTTTTGCTTATTAAATTAGGGAAAACATATATCCTACACTTTAATGTCCTACACGTATTATTTTACACACAATATCCCTATAGGGTATGTACAAGTAGCATTTAAGACGTGTAGAATATGCAGATGTAAAATATTTACGTGTAGAATATAAGCCTTCTCTTAGTTATGTAATGTGATAATTTGTCTAAAAAAGCAGGATTCGTGTATAATATGATACATTAGTAAGGCTGTATTATCTTAATGAAACTCTAATTTTAAATGTGTAGTGTTTTAAAAAAATGTATATATTCGTTAATAGCTATTCACCAAATATTGTGAACTTAATTACACATTAAAATGCACGTATAGCGTAAAACTTACAATATAATATTAAACATCGGTTTGTGTAAATATATAATACATAATAAATTTATGAACGCGGAACACAACATGTGTTAACGTAGGACTCGACCACATACAGAGTTATTCAGTACAAATGCACCACCTGAAATAGCCCGACCATTTGATTTCCATGGCAGAACCATGTTCAAGGCGGTGCGTTTCTACTGAATAACTCTGCAAGTGCAGCTTTGGTTTTTGCTATGACTTTATAAGGACTAATGACTCGATCATGCGTAATTAGAAATTCCTAACAAAAAAACTTACTGCAATATGTTCATTCGATGCAAAAATGGAAGATAAGAGGTCATATTAAACAATGGTGAAAACAATTTGTAAATGTATAAGTTAGATTTGAATATCTTAAGGCGTATTATATCATCATACGCTAAAATAGAAAGAAAAAAGAAATTCGTTCTCTGAAATTCAGGAAGTGAACATTGATATTTTTTAAAAGAAAAAATGTGTATTTCCTGCTACGATAAAAGAGCTCAGAATGGGGCTGTCAAGCATCCTTCTCGTTATGCATCTAATTTATGATATTTGGACACTGGTCATCGAACTTTCATATATCATCTTTATAAAATGTGTTTGACGGCAAGGTCGTAGAGTCAATTCGGAGGTCTGTTTAAAAGTCTGGCATTCTTACTTGACGACCATTGCGAAATATCTTATTGCCTTCAGCGTGTTTTCACTCAACTGTTTCATAGTTCCTGGTGAAAGCCTTCATGATTACCGCGCAACTATTAACCAATTCTCTAATTGATTTGGTGACAAATTGGACATTCTCATAGGGACAATGTCTATGTCACTTCAAATCTGACTGTATCTCCATTGGGGGACATGCCCAGCCCCTCAGAACTTCAAATGGTACGAGGATATCAAATTGAGCACAATTATGATCCTGTAGCCCTGCGCCCTGAACCCGTAGAGCAACTTGGAAAACCTGGTCCGAAGTACCCGGTCATGGACAAATGCATCGTCGGCAAGATTGAGGTTCTGTGTCGGTCATGTCACGGCTGTCGAATATGTTCAAGGAAACCAAGCTCGCAGTATTTATGCCTTTAGAGTTCCCAGATAGCCTGCGGACACCAGGTTCACCTTAGTTCACTTTATCATTGTCGAGGTATAATCGCGGTAACCTGAATCGCACGGCTCCGAACCTTGACATCTCAGGAAATAGATCCGTTCCTCCCGATCGAGTCTCTCTCTATTCCATGTGTCCGGCTTAATCGTTACTTTTGCCCATGTTCTCCAAACGTTGAATTGCGTTGTCAACCGTGCCATCAAGAGACTCGGTCGAGTCTCGCGCCAAGTACAGGCAACCCGCCGTACAGGGCACGGACCGCAGAGACTCATTACCCGCGTAACTCTTACCCCAAAAAACACTTACGTGTAAAAAACTACGCCAAGTACAGGAGTGCTGTGAATTCCTCGAACAAAAAGTATTGAAATCATACTATTGAGCCCAAGTATTTAAGTCTCTACATGTTTGCCAATTATATGATCTAGCACTGGCCCATCATTTTATTTGTGTTTTCAAAATTTCCTATATCGTTTT